>JAUMTR010000017.1:2219444-2221944 GCA_032270685.1 Microctenopoma stevenorrisi
CGCGTTGTCGGTTTGTGTACCGTGCGTATTTTTAGTGTCATGCTGACTTCCCGCGTTGTCGGTTTGTGTACCGTGCGTATTTTTAGTGTCATGCTGACTTCCCGCGTTGTCGGTTTGTGTACCGTGCGATTTTTTAGTGTCATGCTGGCTTCCCGCGTTGGCGGTTTGTGTACCGTGCGGTTCTTCAGGGTCATGCTGACTTCCTGCGTTGTCGGTTTGTGTACCGTGCGTATTTTTAGTGTCATGCTGACTTCCTGCATTGTCGGTTTGTGTACCGTGCGATTTTTTAGTGTCATGCTGACTTCCTGCGTTGTCGGTTTGTGTACCGTGCGGTTCTTCAGGGTCATGCTGACTTCCTGCGTTGTCGGTTTGTGTACCGTGCGTTTGTTTAGTGTCATGCTGACTTCCTGCGTTGACGGTTTGTGTACCTTGCGGTTCGTATGGAAGTGATTTCCAGGGATCTGGAAAGAGGAACGGCAACTCTTCTTTAACTTCTACAGTCTCTGGAATCCTCCTCAGAACTTTTATATTAATCCAGGAATTAATCTTCAGATGTGCAGGCTTTGTTACCTTTGCAAGCTTAATTTTTGTCATGTTTAACTCCTTTCTTAGCGCAAACACTTCCAAAATCTTCTCATTTAGCAAAAAGACTAAATTTTTTTTGGTGAGCATTTGAGAATTTGTATTTTTAATTGACCATTCAGTCTCATTACCACCTACTACAAATTTAACAGCCCCACCACAACCACGGGCACATACACACACACACACACACACACACACACACACAAAATACACGTATTATATAATTTACCCCTTAACTATCATGCATTAATATTTATGCCATTGTCCACCATCAATCTAAGAAGAGTGAAGAACCTTTATTTCTTTAAAGAACCATTTGTAATAGCTGAAGAACTATCCACAAAATAAAAAGGTTCTTTAACTTGGTGTGGTTCTTCGAAGAACCATGGAAGCGTCTAAGAACCATTATTTTTCTGAGTGTACAGATGCTTGTTTCATTTGCTCCCGCATGTGACCTGATGTCGAACAAACAGCAGAGATTTATCAGCCCACCGCCTCACCCAGCAGCGCGTTACGACCCCGTTCATTCGGCAGGAACCTGCAGTCCACAGCACACACGAGAAGGGTCTCAGGGAGGGAGGGGGTCTTTACTCCAACCAACACGAAGCCAGGGGGAACGTCCAAGGGATCTAATGCCAGGGAGGAGAGACGCAGATCCCTACCTGCCTGACAGAAGCCTGTGGAGGGGAAAACACAGGATGGCACAGGTATCCCAATAAACATTTTCTAACGCACACATAATACATATATCTGCACAAACCGTCTGTGGTGCAGCATCCCTCAGGCGGGGTCTTTATTTGGTAGGGTGCTGGAGGGCTGTTTGATTCTGAACCCTCTTCATCGTCCTCATCATCATTCTCTGTACGGCCTGTAAAAAGAGACGCACTAATTATAAGTTTTAAAATCAATCAGAGGCACAGATTCAAACTGTGCATCCAATCAACCCACCATCATGCGCCAGCGTCTGCTCTGTCTCCAGGTATAACTGCGAGAAGACAGGTCGAGGCACCACGGTGTTCGACCTCAGCGACGCCTCAATGGAGTTATGGAGGACTTCCTCAAAGCGCGTGGTCCGGAGCTGGCCGGCATAGGAGTTCCCCATTTGGTAAACCTGCAGCAACACAGCAGGCAGATGGTATTCAGTTACTGCTTTTACTGGCGTGCATGTTCACTTTTTCAGATCTACAGACTGACCTATTCGCCACATGCTTTAATTTAAAGCTGCTTTCCGTTTTAGATCAGTACTAAACCAGAAAAACAAATTCTATAACAGTTAGGTGTGAATAGATTAAAGAAAAACTGCAACAGTTAAATGAATTATGTAGAGCCACACACACACACTCACTCACACATGCATAAACAGTGGTTTCCAGTGGTCGGCATCTGTCCAAACAGCATGCTATAAAATCAGCAGCACTAACAGAGTCAGGACACCCTGACCTAGACTCCTGCTCCTTCCCTCTCTCTGTGTTTTTCTCCCCGGCTCACCTCCCTCATCTGCTCGGTAACAAGAGAGCAAATGAGGAAAGGTATCCCAGCAGACAGACACAGACATACGGCATGAAAAGAGAGACAGCGACAGAGTGAGACACGTATGCACATCGACAACAGAGACTGTACCAGAGCAGCATGGGAGCACACATAACCAGTCAATCTCCACACTGGACACTCACACTCCACATTTATACACCTACACAGCGACAGGCGAATCACGCATGTAATGAACTCTGCTGCACTTACTGTGTCAGGGCACCCTGACCTAGACACTGCTCCTCCTCCCTCTCCCTGTTTTTCTATTTTCTCTCTCTCTCTGTCCTTCCGCTTTTCTCCCCGGTTCACCTCTCTGGTCTGCTCTTCTTAAAAACAGACACCTTACACACTGTTAATTATATTACTGTGTGTGTGTGTGTGTGTG
>JAUMTR010000017.1:2226944-2271144 GCA_032270685.1 Microctenopoma stevenorrisi
AGGGGTTCTGTGAGGGCAGCAGCAGTACAGCGACGAGCTCCAGCACAACTGACTGGGACTCGAGACCCAGAAGGGCAGTGGGCTAATCTCGGAAATCCCTGAACATAAGTACATATTTTTACCTGGAGCTGCAAAATTTTCCAAACCACGTTTTGACATTTTGTTCCACGTGAGACAAAGAGAGTTTAGCTGTCTTCAGCTCTAGACCCGATACAACTCAGGCAGCACTGTAGAAACAGGAGTCACAGACAGGAACTGCACCGACTGAAACACATCATACAGTTTTATTATCACACCTAAATACTTTTTTCCAAATCTGGGGTGGCCTTAAAACAGGCGGGCGTGACCCATTATTGTTTGAGAAACAGTTTTTTGAGATCAGGTTCTCGAGTCCCTTTACTGCTAATTTTACAGCCAAAATGACACCGGGCTAAGTCGCTGTGGAGCCGTATTGGCCGAGGCGAGGGTTGTAGTTCCTGGTAATGGGTCGAATATAATATTTTATGCCCCGTTGCTATAGCCACGGTGCTTAAGTTAGGATGTAAAAATAGTCTGGCCCATTCATTTGAGCATAAATACTTCACTTCGCTTCAAGACACCGACTGAGCTGTATGTAAAACATGACTATTTGAATGTGCCCCGGCAGAGGGAGAAGGTGTCGCTGCTCTACACATAATGATGGCTCCGGTCGTTTGGCTGAGAATAATGGTGGTTTTGCTGTAAAGCATATCACTCTCATTAGGTTTTTACACACTGGTTGTGCCTAACTGGAGATGCACTTGATGATGGACACACACACCATCGTGCATTCCCACACTGAGCTCCCCCCCCACACACACACACACACATGCATATCCATCTCCAAAGTCATTAAATCCCTTTGAAAAGAGGCCTCATTTGAGAGAAGCAATAAAATTTTTAATCATTTTATTACCAAAAGAGTATTTAACAAGTGGGTAATGAAACGCCAAAGGCAGGTTAGCTGAGTTTAACCTTCATAGAGGAAGCCATGTATCACATGCTGCCCCGAGGCATGGTGGGACAGAAATGTCATCCTCCATTATCCACCATACCTGAAGTGTGACGTCGCGCGGCTGGCAGGCAGGCGTCTCGCTCTGTAAGGCGAGGCTGACGGGAAATTAGGGGAATTCAATTAATGGACGTTTTTTACGCACCAGGGAGAGGGCACAGCTGACGCACACACACCTCAATGCAGGATGCACACGCATGTTGTGCACACGCACACCTACCTGGACAAGGGAGCAGGAGAAACACATGCACCTCCGCTCACTGACTTTCTGCCTGTCTCTGCCGCTGCTGCTGCTGCTGCTGAGGAGAGTCTGGGATCTGTTGAGTTTCTCCATCTCTCTCAACCCTGTAGCGATGGTATTGTGAGGTTGCTCCATTGCTTTCCATCAGTTAGGGAGAACATGAAGCAGAGCAGGACACTTTCAGTCTGTCGCCATAAAAGAACCAGACCTACCAACTACAGAGCTGTCAAGTGCTCCTATAACTCACCATCAAACTGCACTGCTGTCTAAACACTGTGACTGCATGTGTGTGTGTGTGCAGGGGTTTGTATGAAAGTGATTAGATGTGAGAAAAGCAGAAATGGGTCACATCATATACAGTATGAACCTGTTGGACAAAAACTCTATATTTCCAGAAAAGCAATCACCAAGTACTTATGGGAGGGGAAATATACAATCACCACTTCTGGTGGTGTCAAATACAAATTTATTTATATATTTGACACTCAGGAATAATTTATGGCTTATAACAAAAATACTCTATTTTCAATAACAAGCTTCTGTGGTACTTAGAGGGACTGGCCCCCAAAGTTAATTGAAAAGTGTCCTGGCTCTAATTTGCATAAGAAACACATTTAAAGGTGAAAAATTATAAATAAATATGCAGCCACCTGTGAAATATGGCTTTTGGCCTGCTGGTCATTTATAACTTTGCCTTTAATTACGTGACAGGCCGGCGTTCTACAGCTGTAATGAGAGGCTGGAGTGATGGAGAGGAGTGTGTCAGAGACACAGGGCTATAGGTCATTCAGTGTATGAACAGAAAAACATGGACAGACCCAAACACAGGTGGAAAGATGTTGTAAATGCTCCAACAAACACACACACACACACACACACACACACACACACACACACACACAAAGGTAGACACACACACACCCACCCACCCAGATTTAAGTAACAACACATCCACCGAAAAAAAACAGGCTACTCAGAAACACGTGAGATGTTTTATCTATGCATTAAAATATAACAAACTTATTATAGCAGCAGAACTTAATTCTTTTTGGTTCCCAGTCATCTGTTAGAGCACAGATGTCATCCTGTCCCCCGTCCTGATGTCCATGTGCACCTGCTCCTTTACTCTGAATTCCTTTGTCCAAGCAGAGTTTAAGGCTAAATTCCTGGTGAGTTCACGATGTAACGTTACAGCTGTGGATCATTAGTTCTTCACATCATCATCATCACTCTGCAAATCCATGTGAGGACAGTCTGACAAAGATTAAAAATGTATTAAAAAGTAGTAAAGCAAAAAGTTAAAAAAGCAGAAAATAGACAAAGACCCCCCCCCCCCACACACACACACACACACACACACACAGTTTAAAGATGTGGCCTTTATTGAATATGTTTCATACAATATTATATTTTACAGCATATTTATCTGTAGTTGTTCCAATAAATAACTACAGGCTTCTCTGAGCAGACTTTTATTTTGTAGTATGTCTCTGAATTTTGAATCTACTTTCTTTTCACTCCTCCAGCTAAAAACATCAACCGCCAGGAGTGTTAAGCAGCAGACAAACGTCCTGGAAGTTATTTGTCACACAGACAGGCAGAGAGACAGACCGGCAGCATTGCAGAACATCACACAGACACAGTAGTTAGACAAAAGACTGGGTGGTGGCACTTCTGTCTCGGTCTCTCCTCCCTCCCTCCTTCTCTTTTATGCATAAAGAAAACAGCTTGCATTGCCCTGCAGGTACTACCAGAGCGCAGCGCCGCCACGCACCGCTTTCACTTTCACCTTCACTCCTTCTCTGCGGTCACTTCCCAGTGGAGGCTGCGTCGCAGCGGCGGCACTTCCTGGGGTGTTCTTTCTCTCCCTCCTCATCTAATTTTTTAACCCTCTTTTTCCATCTCTGAATAGCAGTAGGGGGGAGGGAGGGAGGCACAAGCATGCCCCTGCCCAGTCCAGCAAGTTCTATTATGAGTAGAAGAAGGCGATATTTCACTATTTCACCCCCAAGAAATATTACAAGATAGACAAGCAAGCAGGGGCTAATCCCTGGGATGAAATTAGCAGCGGAGGGGTTAGCGGCAGGATGGAGGGATGATTGAAAGGGGGGCTGGGGTGGGTAGCTGAGCCCAGCTAGAGGCAACTTGTCCACAGGGATAATTACAAGATGCTCCCGGGATCTGTCTGTCTGTCTGTGGGCTGTGCTGGTGCTGGTCTTCATTTTTGATGGCTCTATTTTCAACAAGAGGGACGAGTTCTCCCCCTCGATCTGTGTGTGTGTGTGCGCGTGTGTGTGTGTGCCCTTTCTTTCTGTGTCTCCAGTGCTTCAGATACATAGTAAAAGCTATTAAAATTGAAATTGTTCTAGGGGCAGTGAGCGAACAGGCGAGAGAAGCAACACACTCAACCCCCATGACAGACTGTTTAATAATGGGTGGACTGTGTGTGTGTGGGTGTGTGTGTGTGTGTGTGGGAGCCCATGACCGGACTGGCAGGTTCGGTGTGAATATTTACTCTTATTCCAAGATTTACGTTTACCATCTTAGGAAAAAGCCAGTGACAGAAATATAAAAAAATTTTGTTTTTTTTTGTTTGCTCACAATTTTTTCCCTTAAAATGATTCACAGTGGGAAACTTTAACATGTCAGTGGTTCTTAGACCATTTCACATAAGAATGTGTTAAAGTTTAGAATCGCATTTCACTCTGCAAAGCCTTTTGTTCAGTTATCTGTGTACCACCAAGTGTTTCTCCCCTTTGTTTTCCCAGGAACACTTGTCTACATCAGCACAAAAAGTTGAGTTACAGCACAATGAAAGACCACAGTGTTATTTTAATTCCCCTACATTACAGGTTGAAGTGAGTAAATCTCTGTCCCCGCTTCTCTCTGGTCTGCGGTGGGAGGTGAGTGCGACGGCAGAAAGCTTTGACCAGCACATTGACCTCTCTCTGGGGAAACAATGACTTTGAGAACACTGGAACACACACACGCATGAAATGAAGAATGGAATGGGCAAAGCCATTCATCACTTTAACAAATATAACAGGCTATTGTAGAAGCTCGCAAAATAGAAGACAAAAGCTAAGGCAGTTGCACTTAGGCCAATGACTGCATCCGCCCAGCCACATGTAGTACACACCCTATGCATGCAACACACACACACACACACACACACAATTAAAGTGACATGTATCACTGAATCTTTTATATGAAAGTAGTTTGTGATAAAAACACATTAACATTCACTAGCGACATCCTCAAACATGCACAATTTGCCATTGTGCCTGTTTAAACTGATAGCTCAGTGGTGTCAGCATGGGATGCAGAAGGTTGCAGGTTTGAAACCCCATCTGACTCCTAGTCCATCCCCCACCAGGTGTGTCCCTGAGCCGGACACACGGCGCTAGCTCCCTGTAAGTCTGCCAAAGTCAAGCGAATCAGGAAAGTTCACTCTCTGTCATGGGACTGCAGTCACACTGTACTAAAGTAAGTCAGACATGTTTTAACCTGCAGTACCCCAACTTTACCACTTCTTCAGAATGAATGTCTTTTGTCTCTGTGTTCACATGTATCAAACATCACCTTTTAAGAGCGATGCTGAGTCTGAACAGTGTCTTGTGAAACCAGCTCGTGGGGGTTTGCGGCCGTTCCTCGCCGGTCCTGCAGATGGAGCTCTATACCAGGAGATGACGCTGGACTTTGATGGAATGCGGACTGCAGCGCACAATAAGTGTGTGTGTGTGTGTGTGTGTGTGTTTGGGAGTGGGAGGGAGAAATAGAAAAATAGAGCAAGAAAGATGGAAAGCATGCGTGTGTGGTAGAGAGAGAAAGAAGCAGACATAGAAATGTGGAGAGAGAGAGAGAGGGAGAGGGAGGAAGGTGCTCAGCACCTGATGCTACAGAATAGTCTAATGACCGTCCTTCTTTGTCTTTGAGCTGGCAGACAGAGTCATCCAGCACATTCAGCACCAGAATAGCTACAGAACAACCACGCATAAAGTGAAGTTATAAACAAAAAGAGAGCGCACTAGATCATCGAGGCAGGAAGGGCCAGGATGACATTTTCCTTCTGAAACTGCACCCTCTCGCATAATTCATTAATTCATCCAAATGATTCGCCGGGCGCCTCTGTAGGTTCACTCCGTTTTTGAAAGACGCAGTTTTGCTCTGAAAACTAGTATGTGCAGGTAAATTAAACCATCTGAATCTGTGTTCCTGAAGAACTGTAAAAATAACTGTTCAATCAAAACATACCAACAAGACCAGATTTATTATCTATTATTATCTATTTATCTATTTATTATTTATCAGTTTTCTTAATTGAAACCACAGTGTTATGCCTTTCCCATTGTGAGAATCAGTGTTCTTTCTCTCAGTAGTTAGGGAGTAATTAGACAGTAATAAATATAAGAAATGGCAAATTATAAGTTGATGTAAATAAGCAGCTAATATGGGACAGGTGGTGCAGTCGTCTAACGGCGTCAGTGTCACCACATTTAACAGTGTAATTACTGAATTCAGTCAAGGTCAGGTGAATAATTGGCCTCTTAGTGACAAGCAGCTGTGTCACATTTTGTCATAAGTAATTACAGTGTCATTACACTGTAATGACACTGTAATTGCGTTGCAGTAACTGCAAAATGAAAGCAGCAAAATAATTGCTGTGTGTGTTGCAAAAAAATAAAAATGATTTCATCATGTTGAGTCACTTAATTTCGATCTAATTTCAGGATTTTTAAGAGCACACTCCTCTGTGTAATAACGTATACATTTTGGCTAAATATCGTCATATCTAATTCTACAAAACGCGTCAGGGTAAACTTTTTATTATTGTGTTAGTGGTAAGGACATTTATCTGACTGGAACTCCAGTATAAAATTGGAATTACAGATGAGGCCGAATAACACGCACAGCAGTGTGGTTCCACTGATGGCCCGGACGTTGCAGGGGCAAACATTTACAGCCAACACGTCATGCAAATAAAATAAAAATCTTAAACATTACAAATAAAAGACACAGGTTTTTTGTCACTGCTGAATTTCTAACTTCTAGCTTGAATATGCATATTTAATTAAATACATAATGTTAATTACTGGAAGTAATATTCATGTGTTTATATGTATTTTTTTTGCTGACATTGTCTGTTCTGAATCTCACAGATTGTGATAAAAAAAACAACAACGCTGAAATTTTAGTTTGAATCTAAATCAAACAGACTTAAAAAAACAATCCCTACATTTGGTCTGAATAAAATGTACATGTGCAGAAATTATAGATGTCAGATATTTTTGCCTTTTAAGTATTTAATCAGTGATTCAATCTGCAGAACACTTTGGGACCATATGGTGTCTTATTGCTGAGAGTACGGTGACGATTTAATGGGAGGTGCAGATGCACGATCACATATGTCCTACACTGCACTGAATATAAAAAAGGTGCCCTTGACGGTGACTCAGCCTTTCTTTACCTATTTAAATGAACTTTTCAGAGATTTCTTTCTTTGTCCTGCACCAGCTTGTTTCGAACATGCAGAAACTGTTTTATCTTCCATCTTCTACACAAGAAATGTCTTTAAAAGTATTTGAAACACTACATAGAATTCCAGTTTAAATACCTCCAGAAAACAATTCAGAATTGTTCTTGTTGCCTACAGGTAGGCCAGAGATCAAGAGGCACTATAAGTACCAACATCCCATATCTCCCCATATCTGAACCAGTTTAGGACGTTTGACATGCAGACAACAGAGAAATCTCTCACATTCAGATGATGTAAATGTGACACTGTAGCGTTTCATCACACGGAAACATTTTTCTGCACCAGTCTGTGGAGCTGATGCCAATAACCTTAAATAAGTTAGTACTGTTTGTGTGGCTTCGTGCACATTGTAACAGAAATATTAAATAAATTCCTTCATTTTGTTCATAGTTGACCATCATCACCTTCGTGCCCCCTCGAGGTGTCTCTCACATGCGTCCGTACACACACAGACGCTCACTACTGGCTCCTCAGCATGCGCCGTTTTTTTCTGTTCTGCATGTCCCACACAGCAGTGCAGGAAAATAAAGACAGCGCACTTAACAAAGACGCTCCAACGTTGCATGGAGGTTTTCTTTCTTTTCTTTCAAGTGTTCTGATGGGATTCTTAGTTGACTGTGGCGCCGGTCGTAGGCAGCTCTCATTAGTACATGTGGAGTTTGTCAAATGTCATGAAAACGACATCCACATCTCTGCTCGTTGCTCTTCTGTTATTAAAGCTGAATTTAATCCTGCTTTCTTTCTTCAAATATGAATGAATGCCTTTTAACATAGGTGTGTTTTATATGTATGAATTCAGTTGTTTGTGTAAATACATAAAAAATAATGCACAAAGGAAGCTTGAGGAAAAAATGCTTTAATTGTAACAGTGCTGATCTGCTCAGATTTTTATCATCTGCTCATCATTTTATTATTCTAAGTATTTTAAACTCATATTTATTTATATAGCGATTTAAATGTTTCTACACCGTTTTATAAAAGTCTCTAACAAACAGTTTTGTCTTTGTGGCTTATGACACGTCTCAAGAATGTATTAATTCAGTTATGCAGCGACACACACACACGCTCTTCCTCTCTGTCTCTGTTCTGACTTTGTTGTGTGCATAATACTTCCTAACGGTTACAACTAATGAATTGACCAGCCTTGGGGAGGTATATATAAACCTATTAGCTTTAATAAAGTCTGAAGGTATAAAATGACCCTCTGCGGCTTCTCACTACACACTTAGTAATCTCCCCAACCTAATAATACCAGCTTCTCTTCCAAATACATTGTCATGCTCTTTGATTGCATTCTGGGGTCTGTCTGCACAATTACTTTCAGTTTAACCACTTACAGAGCAGTGAAGAGAGAGAGAGAGAGCGACCGGAGCTGTGTGTGAGGAGATGTGTTACGTTCCTTTTCCTGTTGTGAGTTAAACAGGAAATGGAATGATAGTCTAAATATGAGAAATAAAATGAAAAAGAAATGTACAGTCAGAGTGGATGGAGAAATGGAACATGAGAGACGGAGACGACGAGATACGACTTTCCTATATTTGGCCCAGTATGTGTCTATGTGCTCATTTGGCTGCCTTCTAATCCCTGATTTAATTTCTAGCCTTTAAACATGACGAATTACATTCCTGTCCTTACCTAATGCTTTTAACACATCCCTATAAGAGGCCTTAATCAGGTGAGATGGGCCCCGGTGCTGCTGCCTGCACACACACACACACACACATTAGTGCACACACACACACATTAGTGCAGACACACGCTCACAGACATGCAAAGTGTGTAAAGTGACTGCACACACACACACACAAACACACACACAGGCTGATTAGCCTAGCCACGGTGCTATCCACCCCGGATAAGCCACCAGGTGGATAATGTGCTTCTTTAGCGCCTTAATTACGCCATAATCTGTTCAGTGCCTCAACCCCCTGCACAAAAGGACAGGGAGAGGAAGAGAGGGGCGGTGGAGGATAGAGGGGTGGGAGGCAAGGGGACAAGGGAAGAGCGGGTGGAGGAAAAGAGGGAGCAGAGTTGTGAGGAAGAGAGTAAAAGAAGCCTGGAGGCAAACTCCTTCTCAACCTATACCTTCTTACTCCTCCTCCTCCTCTTCGTTAAAGTCTCTCTGGTCCTTCTGTGTTCTATATGCTTTTTTTCATTGCGTCCCTTCCTTCATTCTCCCCTTCTGTGAAATTAGTTAATGCACCCCCAGACACACTTTTTTAACCAGTTTTGGTGGCTCACACACACCACAGCTACGAGTCTCTACAGCCTTCCTCTCTCTGTTTCATGCCCCCTCCCCTTCCCCTGCAGCTCTCCCTCCATCCACCGCTCTCCTTTACTTGCTGTGTGTCTCGGGTCCTCCTGTACCCTGTACCTGTCACTGTGCGCAGCCCTTTGACAAATCACATGAAGGGCAGACTGAGTTTTGTAGGACGAGACAAAGCTTAAACATATGGCTGCTGTGTCCCCAGGTGCTCCGCTGTGTGCTGTAGCAAGTCCCTGGGAGTCCTTATATATAACATTACCTACCTGTCTGTCTACCAGGTTGGCTTCCTTTCCGTCTGTCGGACTGTTCCGTGTAATTGTCCATACGGTTGAGAATATGACATCTACCAAATCAAGTAGACACTGGGTTTTAATATCATACTAATCGACCAACTCGAAACCTGAACTTTAGATTTCAGGGACAAAAGTGTTATTTTCATGAGGATTATGTCTCTTTTAGGGAAGCTACGTCACCTTGGGCAGTTAGGACAAGTTGAACCAAAATAATTTTTAACAGAATCCTCATACATCTGAAGCCTGAAAGTTACTGGGTCATGTTACTTGATCCTAACAGCCACTGTTGATTTTGACGCACACAAACACAGGCAAATCAGTTTTCCCTGCTAATGAAGATGAAGTGAGATATGAGTGTTTTCTCTCTACACTCGATGCCAATTAAGTGCCCCATTTAATGCCAATTAGCCAATGAACCTCAATTTGTGTCATGTTATTCATTCTTCTGAATATTGCTTTCTTTAAATTTTTTCAGTCAAGACGGAAGATGAGCTGTATTTAACACTTTTAAAGATGTTTAAACAGAGACAATCTAATCTAAACACAGTGGGATTGCAGTGATCACACCATATACAGACCTTATCATTTATTTTTCAGCTGTTTAATTGTATTTATCTTTTGGGAAAATTGTTGTTGGACAGCTTCTACATTTGAAGCAATAAAACTCAGACCTTGGACATGTGGCCAAGAATCATCTCGATCAGGAATCCAACTTAAGGATCAGTGTTTCAAGGAAAAGTGAAGATCATGGATGTTGTTTGTAATGCTATGAAAAAACTTCAAATTCAAGCTGAAAACGTCCACTGAGCTACTTTTAAATCAAGAGACGGAAACAAACATCACCCAGTTATTCCTGCACTCATAGTACATGATTTCATTTGATAGTCTCAATGAGCACAAATGCATTGATTTTACATGAATGCCATTTTCTGAAGTTACCCAGGTTGTTTTCTGTAACTCTTAATTGCAGACAGAGTGTAAACACCTCAGGGGCAAGTTTGAAATAGTTGCTCTGAGCCTACAGGTGTCGCACAGGTGTGCGGCCAGAGTTCCCGCACCACATTTCTGACTGGATGGAGGTGAGCTGCTGCTAGAAGCTGGTTAACTCAAGTAATTGTGGAAGAATCCCGAAAAACGTCGTTCGACGTTAGTGTAAAAAAAAACGTCACCTGATTAACGGGGGAAAATTAGCTTGTTGAAGTTGGCTGTTTAACACTAGGAGTTTTAATCTGACAAGTTTAACTGTGTGTTTTGGCTCGTGTGAGATAAGTTGAAACCAGTTATGATGGTGTTTTGTGTTAAATGAAGTGCGGCTAACTGTTGCGTAGCAACGAGCTAATTAGCCTTACTCGCTAACTGCGGCCTAGAAGCTAAGCTAGCTTAGCTCCTGCTACACTAGCTGCTACTACTGCAACCCCAGTAAATGGATAAAAGGCAGTAAACACTTGTCTGTGTTTATGTGTGGGGGTTTTTAGAGACATTTCGTGTGTATGAAGTCTCAGATGGATATGAATGGCGGTTCTTGGATCAAGTCTCCCCACCTGGACACTGACTTCTGGTTATTGAGCTTTTCCAGGTGCAGTTAAGGTAAGAGTTAGTTAAGGTAATAACCCTTTTTTCAATAATGATAATATATATATATATATATATATATATAACTACATATACTATAACTGGTGATAATTTTTTTTTATAATCTGCTTTGAAGTTTGTTTTGTTTTTGTTTTCACATTGGAATTTGAGTTTTAGTTAAGTTGAGACAAGCTATTTCCACTACAGATATACATATAGTAACATCCTTAATGCAACTGGTTGTCATAGATTCTGCATGAAACTGTTGTAATGTCAAAACAACACAACATAAATGTTGCTGGTTATTTGTGATAAATCACTGTCACAGGAAGGACTCTCTTTTTTGAGAGGAGACTGAAGTATCAGTCTAGTATACAGTTATCTCAGATTATCAACTCTGCCTCAGCAGCATATATTCACAGAGAAAGAATAGGTATATGTCATGTTTGCACTTTTGCTGTTGTATAGCGTATAGATATATTTGGGACACAACAGTTTGAGATTTAAAGGGAAATAGAGGAATTGTAGGCTGCATGAGAAAGAGAGAACGAGATAAAGACAGATTGTGAATGTCCTACAAAGTTTGTAAGTTCTTTCCTTTTTCAAACTTTACGTGTGTTTGCTGGCGTGCAGAATAATTTTGGGCTTTGCTCGTCTCTGGGGCAATGGCCTCGGGGGCAGGCAGATCCCCATGGGGGACAGGTGTCAGGCAGGTGTGGACTCCGTGTGTGTGAGTGCGTGTGTGTGTCAGTGAGTAATGGTGCTATCAACTGGCCTCCACGATCCATCATGCACGTCCCTGGCCTAGCACCTCTAGGGCTGCAGAACACATGCACATTTAAATGAGTGCACATGCACATACACTTATGTATTCACAAAGAAATGCACAAGCAGATCTACTTAAGCATAAAAACCCTGAAGAAGCCAATACGGTGTGTGTAGCGCTTTCTCTGCTGCAGACATACACATACATACAGCTGATGTAGATCCCTCGCACATTAAAACCACCCTTTCAGCCTGCCGTTAATTTTTAAAGAATGTTTTTGAGATGTTCTGTGGTTTTATGCTTCTTATGGCCGCCCACATAGCTGTTACAAACGCTGCATTTCCATCACTGGAAGGCAAACATTTGTAGAGGTTGTATAGATTTCAATCAGTGATCCCAGACACTTGCTGCTTCAAAGACACTGCTACTTAAAACTTAATTAAACACTAATCATAAGCTCAGTTATAATGTTTGGCTTGTTTGAGTATCAAAAAAAGGCCATCTTATACTCTCACTGCCATGTATCACCCCTCACATCCTGCTATTATGTCTCAGTTCATTTATTTCCTTGTCTTTTTTGTTTTCCGTCATTGCTTCTCTTTTCCTCACTTTGTCCTGCCATTTTGTCCGCCGCCTTCCTTCATGTAGCAGAAAATCTTTCTGAACAAATTGTTCTGTTCAGTTATTATCTTGACGGGGGAGGGTGGTATTATAATTAACAAAACAATAAAGTTTATTAATGAACATTAAAATGCAAAATAGCAGGAAGAGAAGATGGTGGGTGCTATCAATCAAAAAGAAGCGACTCCCTCGCTTTTTTTGATTCTTAATTAGCCGTCCGCTCATTAATGGCATGAGTGTGTTTGTGTGTGTGCGTGTGTTGGTGCATGGGAGGTTACAAAAGGACTTTAACTGATCAGTGGCCCCTAAATAGGCAATCAGCAAGTTGGAGACACAGAAAATGTGATTTATAGAACAGTGTGTAACAGTGTAGAACAGGAGTGCAGATTTTAGATGGTTGAAGGCCTTTTCTGACTGGTATGAATAAAACATTATCCATAGCAATAGTTTCCACTTAGATTCTATTTATTGCTTTATTCTCATCTCACTTTTCACAGCATATGTGACAGACATATAGACTTTTTCCTTAAATTAAATCTAAAAACTGCATTCTTTATTTTATAGTTTTAATATCCACATTTAACGTTGACAAATATGCAAAGAAAAATAACCTTTTCACAGCATTGTATGTGGATTGAGCATTAAGATCTGTAATGTGAATGTAGCCTCAGGCTTTGTGAGTAGACACATGGAATTTTTTTTTGACAGCCTGTGTGACCGTAAACTGTCTGTGTGTGGACTACGTTCTTGACCAGTCATAAAAATCTTGAGAAATGTGTAGATGATGGAGTAAGAAACTAGTTACTGCCTTAGACAGTAATGTTGCAGCTCAACGTCGGTGAAGTTAAGTGTCTGGATGACACTAAGCAAACACAAAAGAGGACTTTTGTTGTCTATCTATGGATGTTTTCTTTCTGTCAGGCTCCTGAGTTGAGAAATAGCTTAAATCTGGTTTTTAGGTGGTAAGCACAATGCATCCTCTCGACAAATGTGTTTTAACACCTGAATTGGTGAAGATAGCAACACATTATATAGGACCAGTATTGGCAGATACTCAAACTTGTTGTATCGGGTTTGGTATCATACATGAAAAAGTGGTACTGAGCCACCCTGAATAAAAAGAAGCTGAGGGGAGAGAGTGTGTGGTGTGACATGAGTTCAGAGTCCAACATCATGCACTTTAAACCAGAGGCATGAAGCTGACCTGATGAAGCTATATTTAACAGTATACTTTAAACCAATCAGAAGCTACCACCCTTTATCCTTCTATACCGTTCTCTCTCTCTCACACACACACACACACACACTCACACACACACACACACACACAAAGACACAGGTACGCAAATTCACATTACTAAACCCACACAGACGCACATATACAACCCAGCGCGATTTATAATAGTTGGCATGACCCCTTAGCCCCTCTCAGGGAGGAACTAAGAGAGTTCAAATCGTGGCCTAATTACGCCCGGCTCCGCTTCGCTCCCTCCGCCCTGTGCTTTCAGAAAGTAGAGCGCATTGCTACAGCACACACACGCTCTGGTTTTAGAACAGACGGCCTGTTTCAGAATTAACTCCCCTGCTTATATCAAAAGTGCACACACACATTAATACACACACTTCCGCAACTCTTTTTTTTCCTTGTGAGGCACTCTGCATCGGTTATAGTATATACACAGAAACGCAAACACACACACACACACACACAGATTTCCTAGGTCAACCTACATTTTTCTCTCAGTGCGACTCGGTCACTCCTGGGAGTTCAAGTGTGAAGTGCAAATTCGGGTGCTGGGGGGGGTAGCAAATAGACATGAGTAATATTTATATATGTATAAACTAAATTATAATAATATTCTTAATTTATAATTTATTAATCCCCTTAACAAATGTTTATGGACTAAGGGCTCAGTGTCTTGTCCAGGAACATTTCGACATGTGGCTGGGAGTCGGGAGGGACCGGGAAGCGAACCACCAACCCTGGGTTTCATAGACGATTGTTAATTGCTGACTGCCCTACCTACTGTGCCACTGCTGCCCCAATAAATGATGGAGAACTGATTCAGACTAATTCAGAGGCTGAATACTGAACCGTTTCACAGAAATACCCCACAGGAAAAATTGGTTTGTTTTTGCTGCCTTCTCTGTCAGCTGTCACGGAAGGAATAATAATATAATATGGATTTAATACAATTTCCTGCTAACTGCCATGTGTCTTACAATGATTATTCAAACCCGTTTTACCATTTCAGTTAATTTTATAATATGATAAATATGTGACAAAGTGGCACATGACCAGTCTTGTTTGACTTTTTTTTTCTCTCTGGGTTTTTAGACTTTAGACTTTTAGACTGTTAAAGTGTTCATAGCAGGTGAAACGCAAAGATTTGTATCATGCAGAAATAATTTGATTAGTTTTTTACCCCACATTAACTCACAATGTCGGGAGTATTAGTTCCAGATGTTGGGCTAAGTTGTGCTTGAGCCAGACACAAGGAGATTTGACTTCAGCGAGGGACGAGGGAGCCTGTGTAGACGTTTGTTTTTCTTTTTATGAAGTCAGGCAAACAGTGTTTTAGTCAGAGGTGATGCCTTCAAAGACATCCACAAGTTACAATCGTTCAATATGTTGGGTCCAGGTATCTGTATCAGAACAGAGCATATTAAATAAGTACCCAGGTTAGAAAAGAGTTGGAGCACTGAAAACAGTGACAAAAACAAAATCTGGGTTCTTACCAAAGTTCTTAACTATTAAAATGTAATTGAAGGAAGAAAAAAGTGTAATCACTGCAGACGTAAAATGTTCCAGACCTCCCAATGTCACAACTTTCCAGACACAAAGCTTTGGTTTAGATCGCCTGACTGCGTTTGAGGATTGGCACACCTGAAGTTGCCTGCAAAAGTTTAATTTCCATTCCCTATTAAATGCAGTCAGCATGCACACACAAGTGATTTCTGTCAACGTGTGACACGAGAGCAGACGTAATCAAAGCAAACTGCCGTAAATTGAGTGGTAGATAACGACATTTCTGACATAGTCATGTGCTCGTCCATCTTCCCCCACATGCCGCTCGTTGACATCCTGCATTTTATTCCACTTGTTCCTTGGTTCAGGCAAAAGAAAATAGAGAGAATGAGAAAAACAAAATGTGAACTCGGTGTGAGTAGTGTGTGCGTGGTCTCATGTGCGAGAAAGAGACACATTTGAATTGGCCCAGTGGAGTCGCCGCACCTCGACAGTTCTATACTATTTTTGCCTTTTTTTTTCTGGCCAGACCCACAGGCTTTACCCACAGAGCTGCCACAGTACATGCAGCACCTCCTCTGTACATGTGTGTCTGTGCCTGCGTGTGCATATGTGCACGACTTTGACCTGTCCTTGAGAAGACGTTGCTTCCACAGAAACAGCTGGGAAAGATAGACCAACAGAAAGAGGGAGAGGGGGAAAAGAGTCGTAACTAGCAGCTTTTTCAATTTTCATAATTCATCTTTATCAATTTCTCCTGCTGTTTAAAATGTCTGAGATTACATCAAGGATCTACAAAGTAATTCGTATGAAAGAGACACAGTGTGTGCCACAATACAACACAAACATTTAGAGAAAATACATTGCAATGGCCCACAATCGTTGCTGAACAAGATACAATCAGGGGTCTTTTACACTGATAAGAGCAGCACATTCAGCTCAGATTGTGTGTGATCTATAAACAAACAACATTAAATAGTGAATTAGAAAGTACAAACAATGTGTTTCCTAAGACTTTGTGACAACACTCTTTAGCAAATAATCAAATTAATTCAGGAGTGATATCAAACCACAAGCTGATTTTTGTTATGTTGTTGACTCTGTTTTAATTACAGGCTGCATCGCTTTCAATTGGAAAGCCTGCAGGAAGAGAAGTTTTTCCTCAACTTTAGAAAAAGAAATGTCTGGATGGATGTTTCAGCACGTAATGTTTAGAGCTGCCTTCCGATGCATAGGTAGAAATAAGACCACAAAGTCTGCTGTTCTACCTGAGTAAACCTGGGAAAATTCTCCTTCATATCTGAAGATGAGATGATTTATAAATCCGTTATTAGCAGCTTTCACATTTCCCCTCTTTAATGTTGCGGTAATAAGAGCCTGCAGTGCAATGTGTCCCTGTCTCATTTACTGTCCCTGTCTGTGTTTGACTACATGCTAATGTAATTGTTGCGTGGTCACATGTTTGCAAACAACGCATATTGTAAATACAAGCTTGTATGCGCACACTCAAACACACACACACACACACACAGCTGTGCCAGTTTCTTTGATGAGAATATGAAAGGACAGACAAATGTGATTTGATTCTCTTTACAATCCTGCCTGTGACGCCAACAATGGCTGCAAGTGGAGCTGATGAAATGACCCATAAATGTGCCTGTTGACATCTCCGTTCAAGGAGCAGATGGAGAGATTGAGATTAATCAATGGAAGAGGCACAGGAAAAGAGAAGGGTGGTGAAAATGCAGAGTAAAAGTGAGGAAACGAGCAGAAGAGAGAAATAGAAATGGGCAAAGTAAAAAGAAAGATATGAACATAATATGAACTAGAGAAAATAGAGAACTAAAAATGTAAAACATGATAAAATGGATAAATCAGCGTCTTTAGCAATTATTCAAAAATAGCACTGTCCCGACAAAAGTGTGCGTATGTGTTTGTGCAGCACTGATTCTCACACACACAAATATGCATTTGTGTGTGTAAATGGATTCTTCTAGTAATTTGGCAGCCATTGTAAATGCACTGCAAATGTCTTTTTAAGCTGTTGGGGGTAATTACTGTTTGTATGAGTGTGTATCAACCCCCGATGAGCCAGCGCTAGCACGTGTGATTAAGTGTTCGTGTGTGTGTGTTTGTGCACTTCGTCCCTAAGGGAAATTTCTCCTGTTGAAGATCAACTGTCTGTGTGCAGCAGGCTGCCAATATTCCAGTCTGCGATGTAATTAATTATTTATTTAATATACTGTGGGCATGGGACTGTGCATGTGCGTGTGAGGAAGCACTCATCTCATTTAGGTATTGATGTGTTTCAACCTTGAGGCCTTCCTTTCCTATAACGAACACGCGCACGCACACACTCCTGCCTGCAGTATAACCGACTGGATTAAATCAAAGTATAATAGAACTCATTCTAGGAAGCAGTGCTGAGAAAAGATCACTCACTCCATGTCCTGAGGTCACCACACACACAACACACACAAACACCTGGCTGCAGGTGGCTGTTGGCTTACATCGTGTCTACCTTCATTGTGAATCATGACAGCAGATGCTTTTTCCTTTGGCGGTGTATGGCACAACAAGAACAACATGACGCTAACGGTGCTGGGCCGAGCCACAGTTTCCAGTGGTGCCACCTGTAGTAAATATGTGGTTCATGTTTAAGTCGTTTAGTCTTTAAAGGTGACCGATTGATGGTGAGTTTTAAACAAAATGGCAGCATGGTCTCACAAATTTGACACAGCAGTACTGAATAAGGGCGGCGCGCGGCTGGTGCTGCTACAGGCAGAACGTCTCCAGTTTCCCTGTGTGGAGTTTGTGAGCTCCTGCATGTCCCATTTTCCTCCCACAATTCAAAGACGTGCTGTTAATATAAGGCTAATTGGTGAGTCTAGAATGCCTGTAGGTGGGAGCTAGGGTTGACCTCAGCGCCCCTGTAGCCCTTAAAGATGACGCTGTTTGGATAATGAATGGATGGGAACTATAAATAATAAAATACATTTGGACATGTATCTTATATAAGTGCTTCAGTTTGAGGGTCGTGACTTATTAGGCCACAGGGATAGAACAGACATACTTTAACAAGTCCTATTGTTTGCTGTGAAAAAGCTTTTACCTGCTTCAGTAGCTATTAACATCTTTTCTATCAGTCAGGTCAGTTATTTGTGCCCACAGCTGAGTTCTTATTTACCTTATGGTAGGTAATATCTCTGAAGCACATCAGTCACTTATCTGCAGACTCGGTGGCTTTATTCTTTATCACAAATGTGTTTTGTGTGTGTGGACCGGGGGGGGGGGTCTCTACTTGAGTGACTATGAGCTTGTAATTCGACTGTTGCTGATTATGTTTTTCCCAACTAATAAAGCATACTGATTGTATGAGAGCAGATGGATGGATGTGATGCAAGGAACAAGGATAACTTGGTCTGCCAAACACTCTGTGTGTGTGTGTGTGTGTGTGTGTGTGTGTGTGTGTGTGTGTGTGTGTGTGTGTGTGAGAGACACACTGTGTGTAGTTCAAGTCGGGTAAGGTCCTGTATCACACTGCTGATGACCTGTCTAGTCCAGTCAGATCTCTCTGTGTGTGTGTGTGTGTGTGTGTGTGTGCGTGTGTGTGTGTGTGTGTGCGCTTTGTGGACAGGAGTGGGTCTTAAAATG
Source organism: Microctenopoma stevenorrisi (assembly GCA_032270685.1). NCBI lineage: Eukaryota > Metazoa > Chordata > Actinopteri > Anabantiformes > Anabantidae > Microctenopoma > Microctenopoma stevenorrisi. The sequence goes on from JAUMTR010000017.1 coordinate 2,245,673, forward strand.
TCAATTGGCGCTCTTCCCTGCAGCTGCATCTTTGACCTCAACACACCCTCCAAAACACACACACGTATACTAGAGGCTTTTTTGGGCTTCGTTTTTAGGAATAAATGCTGTCAGACGGTGAGAAGCAGCACTTCCTATGGAGCACCCAAAATAACCAAGTGGTGGAGCGTTTGGAGGAGAGAGCGGAGAGACAGAGACGCCGTCTACCTGTAGACAGACGCATAGGGCTGCGTGTTTTCGTCCGTGAGTTAATGCCGAGCCGCAAACACTGCCATGGCAGGGGCGTGTAATGAGTGGGATTATTGCTCTGTGCATATGACGGCTTCAGAAAATGCTGTCAGACGGTGCGTAAACGCACACTGAAAGTAGTAAATTGAGACTTTAAATATATTGTGGTGATGAAATAATACCGCGGACGGCTGAGAAGTGTTTGTCGGCGCTGTAATCTCACATTAAGGAGGCTGGTGTTGTATTTACAGTCAGTGTTATGTGATTATCAGGGTTTTGGCAGTTAATGTTACATTATCGACACGGGTTTTAAAGTCAGCGTATTGATGTTGTAAGGGTAGTAGTGGGCCAATTGATCACCCACTTCCTTAATGCTGACAACATTAAGAACATGTTTGAACTCCATTACAAGGAGGCTCTGATTGGCTTTGTCACCGTCTGTACAGCCTACACAACAACTACTACAGATTTGGATAGAATTACTTGTGCTGTGAATAAGGTACTTGCTCACAACTATTGACACGTGTGTGTACATCTGTTAAAGAGCTGGTATAATGGGGAAAAAATAATTGTTAGGAACTGCAGCTCATATTGTAGCTGGTAGTTATGTTAACATGCCCAGGGTCACTTTATGTAGCTGCAGATGCAACACTAGAGAATATGGATCTCTATTTTACTTGTTCCTGCTGGATTGGGTTGAACACGGAGGCCACACATTTCAGATTATTTGTTTAGTGCCAGATCACAGCCAGAGAGAGAGAGAGAGAGAGAGAGAGATCTGAGCTGAGAAATGTGTCCCAACGTTAGTCCGATTGGTCCGGTGTTTGTTTGTATCTGTGTAGCCTTTGTAAATCTGTGAACTGGACTCAGATACTATTGGTGTAAGGAGCTAACAGGATGTAGAACAAGGCCGGTAGGCCGTACAGATCAGATGGTGACCACATGCAAATACCAAATGCGTTGCTATGTCCCAGACATTGTCAAAAAAAAGGGGCAGACGCAAACTTTAACTTCGCACCCCTCCAAGATGTTACTGCAACCAAAAGCAGCCCCGCTCTCTGCTCTCTGTCTCTGATGCCAGCTATAATGGCAGTGCCAGGCAGGTGATGGTGATGCCAAGCTGGAATGACATGCACACACGCACACACACAAGCATACACAAACGTCTCCCTACGGATGATCTTAATTAGACTCCACCCGCCCCCCACGGTCCCTGTGGCAGGCGAGACAAAGGGAGGTTCACTCGTTTGGACGTGTGAGTGTACGTGTGTGTGTGTGTGTGTGTGTGTGTGTTGGGTCTGAGGGGCCTATCTTTAGCAGATGCTCCTACCTCTCCCGTCTCTCTGTGTGCGTAGCAGCGGTGCTATCATTAAAGTGTCATTGAGAAGTGGCACCACTTAATTTTAGCTGCTCTCACTGGGGGCACTGAGGGAGACGCTGGAGACGAGATGGGGAGGGAGGGGAAGGAAATGGAGACCGAGAGGGGAGCAGATCAGCAGTAGACGGATACGAAGATTAGCCAGAAGCGATTAAGGGTAAAAAGCACGTATGTTTGAGTGAAGAAGCAAAAGAATCTTCTTAAGAAAACTTGCTGCCACAGTCACATCGGTGTTTCAGTGGGAGCAACACAATTTGTTAGATCTTCACAGTGCAAAGCCAATTCTGCAGCCCAAACACTGCTGCATGAATCCAATGGTGTAGTACTCATTCATGTTTTTTTCAACTTCAGAAAGACCAAAACAATGAATCTAAACAAGCCACACTCGAGGGGGAGAGTAGGCATGAGAGTGGAAAAGGGGAAATTACAGTACAAAGGGAGTATATTACACCTCTGTCAGCAATTTCCCAAACAACTGATTACCCCAAGATGAGTTACATGACGCGCATACACACAACATCCTGGTGGCGTCGGCTCAGTAATGAATCCATGTCTCGGGGACGACAGGTGAGAAGCAGCACTTCCTATGGAGCACCCAAAATAACCAAGTGGTGGAGCGTTTGGAGGAGAGAGCGGAGAGACAGAGACGCCGTCTACCTGTAGACAGACGCATAGGGCTGCGTGTTTTCGTCCGTGAGTTAATGCCGAGCCGCAAACACTGCCATGGCAGGGGCGTGTAATGAGTGGGATTATTGCTCTGTGCATATGACTGCTTCAGAGGGTCTCTTGGCTTTTCTCATGGAGACATTGACCTTGACCGTGGCATCCTCGGTCTGTCTGCCTGATGTGTCAGTAAATGTTAGCACGTTGTCGTTTTCTCTAGGAGCAGGTATGGGCTTGTTAATCCTGTCCCCATTTACCATCCACTGCTCCCTACTATTTAGGTTTGTCTGGAAGGCCATCGTGTTTTCATAAGGCAGTTGCCAACACATGCAGAACATTCTTGCACAGTCTCTGCAAACTGTTACTTTTGCTAGAGGGACTTTTAAAACTTTTTTTGGACCCCCCCGTTACCTCCTCTCTTTCTCACCCCTTCCAGCCTGCCATCACTTCCTCCCCTCCATTTCGCACCATTTAAGGTCTTAGAGTTTTTTTTTAGAAGCTTAGATGTTTGATTCTTTATTAAAGGAGATTTGTTGTGACTCCCTGTTGCACTTCCCCAACATTTGGGGGCTGGTGATACATACGCCCAGGAAAGGTGTGCACTTTATCGTAGAAAGCTGAAGATGGTGAGGTGATATCTATGCACAAACACCGAAACCGAGACACAAAGGAAACCTGCAGACTTCATTTAAGGCTGATTCAAACTGGTTACAGAGGGCGTGATTTTAATACACACTGTCACCTCTCCTTGCAGCCTCCCACTGCTCCCTCCACCCTCACTCTCTCCTTGTTTGACTCTCACTCATACGTTCTTGGCATCTACTCCCTGAACCACCTCCCACTGTCTCCCTACCTTGTCTGATCCATTACATCTCCATATATTCTTTTACTCACTTTACATCTCTGTCCTTCTCCTTTTTGAATCTCTGTTTGCATGCTGTGTCCGTGTCTCGTCTCGTACCATGTGGTGTGCTTGATAGGGCGCCCCACTCCAAAGTCGTTATATGATTCTCTGTGCGTGTTGTTTTGTCGAGTTTGGACCACTCGTGTTTGTCTCTTTTTCTTTCTTGTTGTAGCACAGAATCCTCGGCCGGTAACTTTGTAAAGTCCTGCCACTGTGTAGACTACAGATTAAGGGTTCTGCACAATCTGTCTTTACAAACTACTGTAAAATATATCAAAGGAAATTCATTCAATTTGGTTTTGTGGCAATAAAACATAATAATGTAAATTCTTAAGAACAATTCTTTTGTTATCTCTGATTAGAGGCCTGGGATGGGAAGACAAAACGGAACTTAATTTGTTCATAAATGGTTTGTTTATTTTATAGGGAGAGATATAGATAATATATGAATGTCATAAAAATACAAAATTGAAAATACAGAGTTCAATCAAATTCATAACAAAATTTAAAGTTTGTTTTGAGAAACCTAATGTGATCATTTTCACATTTGACCTCTAGCCATACAATGTCTGATGAATGAGGTCCGAACAGAGTAGTTCTGTCATACAGTACATGCAGCACTTTACTTTGCTTGGCAGACGCTTTGATCCAAGGAGACAACACAACAAAACATGGTGAACGTGTTCTTACTTGGGGAGATGGTGTGTTTGGTTTCAGTGAGGCACGGTTTCCCGATGCAGGAGGCAGGACATGGAATAACACTAACACTGCAGAAATCAGTGTTTTGTTTACTGGTCATCGAGGCAACAACAGTAGTAGTCGTGTTGTGATCTGGTTGTTGGACAAATCTCGGGACGACTCTTGGACATTTACAGTGATATTTCATCACAGTAAACGCTTATTTATCTGGTGTTTATCAATGCGTGTATTTAACCTTAGTTTAAGACCTATAATAGTTCAAAATTTGGTGTTAACTCTTGGTGTTACTGGCACTAAAGGCATCACCCTCCCCTTACCCAGAGTTTTATAGAAATGGGAAAAATATTCGTTAATGCCTTCTTTTTTTTTTTTTTTACACAGCCCGTCACAGAACTGGTCACAGTGATGGCTGTGATCATACTGAGGAGGAGCGACGTCACAAGTCTTCAGCTTGTGTTTCACTGTGGCATTTGTGCATTTGGGCCATTAATTAATGGTCCAAACCAGCATTTAATCACATAAGATGATTTGTCATGGCTGCAACATCTATCCCTTACAAGTATTAATGCACTCGACACTCTTGGTATGCACGTGTCATTTACAAAGTGGGATAGGGTCACGAGGTTTCTGTTACTTTACTTTACTTGGCAGACGCTTTTACCAACAGCGACTTACAAGGACTACTACTAGGGCTGGGTGTCTGGCTCAGAGACACACCTGGTAGGGGATGGACTAGGAGTCAGACGGGGTTCGAACCCACAACCTTCTGCATCCCAGTCTGACGCCTAACCCATTGAGCTACCAGGCCGCTGTTAGGAGAACATCATGAAGCGCATCGAGACGAGGTGGCATTAAAGGAGAAATGAAGACGCTGTATTACTAAAAAAACTCATGAGAAGTACAGGAAAATAAGTGAGAGTAGAAACGGCATACGCAGAAAATTTAACGGAGATTGAATGTGAGAATGGAGAGGAGTTGGGAAAATAGTTAAAAAGAAAGGTACGGGAGGTGAGAAAGGAGACAAGTGGGGAACTGAAGAAGGGATGAGAAAGGAGAGGTAGGAGGAGAAAGGAGTGAGGCCCTCTTCATTTATTGCTCCAGTGGAGAAGAACGTAGAGCTCTCTAATGGTGCTGCCGTGGTAATAACAATAAAAACCAAGAGAAGAAGAGAAAAAAGAGGTGAGGACAGAGAGGGAAACATAAAGCATGATTGTTTTCTTTCTACATTTCCATATTTCCTCATCTAGTTCCTCGCTCTCCTTCTTTTTTCCCTTTCTCTCTCTTCCTCTTGTCTTCCCGCTGTTGGCGCCGTGTGTCCTTGCTCTATGCTTTGTTAGGCAGGGCAGTGGCACTGCTGTAGCTGCTGTGTCAGGGCTTTCTATTGGTGGTGATTAATGCATGGAGATGGACTGATCGTCACCATCCACCAACAATATTCTCACCGCCGGCACAGTGGAGGACGACGGGGTGGGAGGACAGGGACACTGAATGCACGGAGCCGACTCTTAAATGCTTGTTGCATTTGGAGCCATTTTCCCAACGTTTTAACAAACTACTTGTGCAAAGATCACTGGTTTGTGCATGTTACTTACAGGAAACTGTGATTGATTATTAGTATCTTTAACCCCTACCCCTAACCCCTTAACCCTAACACTTAAACTACTTCAGTGTTTCCCTCATTGTTTACTGATATAACTATGACCGTTTATGACACAGTCGTAAAATGGGTTCGGACCCTGTTACACTTGCAAGTCCAGTATTTTTTTGTTCATAATGTCCCTTTTCAAGCTGACCGAGGCACCGACTTAGAAAGTGGTGCATTTTTAACACATGACAAATCTCTCCTTTGGGGATCAGCGGGGGGGAACATCACACCTCTTGTGGCACTTGTGTTAAAAATAATATCAGTCTCAACTAAAGATGTGTTGATAGCACCAGAACTTAACACAAGGTTATATTAACAGACATTATCCGGCCAGGGGTGGCCTCATTACATCAGCCCTGTATGAATGAATCTGAAAAACAGACTTTAAAAGACGACGGAGCCCCGAAAACAGTTGTTGTTTAATGATTGTAATTAAACAGTAGAATTTGTGAGTGACAAATTGCAGCCAGCTCGGCGTTTCTGCCCACACCGCATATGTGTGTGTTGTGATTAGGCCGTTGAGACAGTAGATAAATTAGCCTTGGGAAGAAAATGAAAGTGCAGGATATACCGGATTGCCCAGTGAGCGTTCATGTAGTACGTGGCCACAAACACACACACACTCTCATGAACACACCAAACCGTTCTTCCCTCCCATCCTTCCGATGCCACCTTGCCATCCATCAGGCCATCTCAGGGAGCTGCCCGCGGTTCCACTGACTGGTTTAATTGTTAATGCTAATTGCTATTTATTGGCTCAGATGCAAATGATAGGCTGCCCAAAGTGAAATTTTATGAGGAGTGAACTCCCCCTCTCGCACAAATTGAAAAAGTGAAACAAGAGGAAGAGGGAAATGAGGCGAGAAGAGAAGAGCTTAATGGCGGCTCTTTAATGGCAGAGAGCAAAAATTAAGACTGATTTAAGACACGGAGCTAAATCCCCTCCAAAATCCTCTGTGATCCCCACTCAGGGAGACACCCATTTGGCAGGAGAGCAGAAATTCAAACCTGATTTAGTCCTGGAAGCTAGTTGTGAATTAAGGTAAGAGTAAAATGATCTTCGCTTTATTCGTCATAAACCTGACTGAATGTAAATCTGCAGGAAAATTAACAGACACACAAAATAACTCCAAACAGATAAATCAGATGTTAGACACTGCAGATGTTTAGACCCCAGTCTCCACTTGATATGTGCAGAGACACAGTGCAATAACTGTATTAGAGGAGAGCGTATGGAGAATGACACTGGACTGAGGTCAAACCTTGCCAGCGGCAGCCTCTCGCTGACTCCCCATGCACCCACTGAGCTTGCACTTGAACATCATCCACTTTCTAATACACTCTAAAAGGCGAAGCTGTATTTGCACAGCACATTATCTTAATGTAAGTCTGGCAATATGTCGGTGTGCGTGTGCTCTGTCGGAGCCAGGTCACAGGATGAGCTCCGCGGCCCTGCGTGACACAGCAGTGTCTTCTTTTTCGACTCGCTCATTTGTTTTCCATCCATCCATTACTCCCTCGCTTCCTCCTCTCCATCCCATCACTTCATCAGATTGAAGGTTCTTCTCTCCATCCTCAAGGTGTGATCGCCCCACCAATTACAGACCAATCCAATCGCGTCTGGGCTTCAGTGTGTTTTCTCTCATGCGGGGGAGCAGCACGGATCTCCCTGCATACACTTATATGTACGAGTGTGAGTGAGTGAGTGAGTGAGAGAGAGATGTGAGATCTGGGAGGGTAATGCAGTTAGGGTTATTTCACAGTCCATTAAGAAGCTTATGTTGACCCCCTGACCCTGGAGCCAACAACACAGAATCCATTATCATGACAATAGGACACAGTGTGTGGTGGAGCGGCTGTGGAGTCCATTTGATATGGTTGTGCCATGTCGAAACTCTTCAGTTACCATGTGAGAAAGCCGTGATCAGAGGGTGAGAAGGGTGAAAGGAATCACAGAAAAAACGTTGTGGTATTTCTGTGATTCCTGAAGGCTTGGTCAGTTCACTCAGGCCTCCAGAGTCATTTGTATGGTTTGGTTTACGGGGTGGAAGAGGTAGGAGAATCCGTGGCCATGCAAAAAGGCCCAGACCATGCTGACGCTGTCTTTTTCTCAGAATGGTGGAGAAATCTGATTCAATTACGACGAGAGCAAAACCTGGTAGTACTCGTGTGTGTGCGCGTGTGTGTGCGTGCGCACGCATGGGAGAAATTAAGCCATCACTGGAAAAAAATTGTTTTATCAACTGTGATTGAAACAAGTGCTGATTTTGAGTTGTTGATTAACTGTGTTTAACAAAAGTGATGCTGTTAATAACATGGAATTATATTATATATTATATATTATATGCCAGGATTATTCTAATAACTGGTTATTTTACACTGCTGTGTAACAATAAATGCAACTTTCAGAATTGACTCATCAAACATGTGTTTTCCTGATGTGTTCTTCTCAATCTTCAGTAGCTTATGACACATTCATCTCCCATTTAATTCAGTTTCTCTCGCGCTCTGTTTATCCACTTATTTCACTAACACTGGGCGTCTAACTCTGACCCTCACCCTGCCCCTTGCTATCCACACCTCCAGGACGCTTATTGATCCACACACGCTCGCTCACACGTGAACGAAAGCCTGGCCTCTGTGTCCGGGGCTAATGAGACAGACGGGGCCGATGTGGGTGTGGATGGGTTACAGATAAATAAACTTAAAAGACCACGGGGAGCCACAAAATTGAATTTATTACAGTTTTAGTCACAGCTTGAAGGGTTTTATTTGTACAACAGAACAGCAACATACTGTCAGGATGGAAGGATAAATTGATTTCTGTACATGGAGAAATAATAAATCAGCACAGAACCTTTCGCTTTGATTGGGCAACATGAATTTGCAATCAGACAAACTCTGAGCTCAGTTTTCTTTGTCCTATGCGTGTGTAGGTGTTGTTGAAATCAGTCGGTTGTTGTGTGTGTGTGTGTGTGTGTGTGTGTTACTGTGTGGTTGTGTGCTACAGTATGTGTGCAGCTGAAAGCAATGTACTGTAGTTGTGAGTCTGCGTGTGACGCACAGATAGTTGGAAATTGATATCCCAAGCTGTGTCTTTGTGTCCCAGGCAATATGTTGGCTGTTCAGGGACTCATCAAACTGATGGATGGGAGGGGGGGCAGGGCCCTTGGGACCCCTGGTTTAATCATCGGCACACGTACACACACCTTAGCAATTTGAGCACTAACAAGTTAAGACACTGTGCAAAAGTCGTGGGCCACTGTTGGACTAGCTTTTCAGCAATGCTGTGAGGTCATATATTCGTTTCTCCGCTTCTACATTAGAACAACTAGAAACAGGAAAACGTGCTGTCTTGGCTGGTATCGTTGAACAGACCGTTCCTGGTCAGTGTTAGTTGGTTCTCATTAGGTCAGACCAGCATATGTAGTATATAAGTAAACAGCGATTTTCTGTTTGAAACATTTTTAATGGTCTGGTGTTGATTCACCTCCCTGTGCGGGAGTGCCTCCGTGTTTATGTGCACATTGTCCACACTTACTCTGTTTGAATGACTCTGGAAACAGTTTATCACTGAAGGGTACATAATACTGTCCAAAGAAAACACTGGGACAGAACGCACACACACACACACACACACACACACACACTCACACACATATAGATGACAACACTCTCCAAATTGTCCTTCACACGGCTCTCCCTGTATATTGACTGTGTGTCGTTTTTCTCAAGCTGACGTTATTGTCAAATTGTTTCTCAAACAGGACACAATTGAAAAGGCGGACAGTTGTTCAATGGCTTGAGTTTTACCATTGATTCCCAATAGGGCCGACTGTTCGTCTGTCGGCTGCAGGAGCGGAGGAAAACTCTGCTCTGGACTCGTCCCGCTCCACACGCAGATGCGGGTTCGTGCGCACACTCACAAACACTGGTAGATATTGGTGTCTATGCGAGTGCACACACATCCCCTTTCATTTAAATATTGCCCCTGTCCCAATGCATTCCATTACTTGATACATGACGCCCACAGATCAATGGATACCAAGGAGACGCCACACACACAGACACTAGGTTGTGTGTAGCCTGCAGGCAGATGGTATCTGCAGTAGATGCTTGTTATTCTCAGAAACTCTGATATGGAGATCATTAGCACAAGGGAAACGCTAAAATGCTGTGAAACACCCGAAGCAAATAGACCAGATAAAACTTTTGACTGTAGAAATCACCATATTAAAGCAGCCATATGTGGGATTTTATGTCTCTGGTAAATCATTGAACATACGTGTGACAGCTAAAAACAACATATAAGAGGATTATTAGGATGTAGGGGATATTTTAAAATGGATGAACACATTGAGTAGCTACAATTTCTTTTACCATAAATATTAAGAGAAAATCGCTGAGATTGAACATCCCCCGTAACGTTCCCCCTGAGACACATAATACTGGTGCTCAGCAGTAAAAATACTGCTATATCCACAAACTTGTAGATTATATTGCTTTATTATGTTTGAGCGAGGCGTCTTTCATGTGTGGCTGATGTTCCAGTGCACTTCTCTAAACTTACGAGAACACGAAGGTGTAATGTGAATAAAAACAAATGATTCAAAGGTGCCACACCTTTTGTGCTGTTCTAGAACTCTCCAGGTCCGTGCTGGTGTCCAGTTCTTTCAGACATTTGTTTTTGGTTTCATCTGACCAGCGAATGTGCTGCCAGTAGTCCTCAGGCTTCTTTTTGTCCTCCTGGGAAAGTGCAGTCGTGCTGATTTGTGAGTAACGATGTTCGTCTTGGAGACTTTATGTAATGTCTGATCAACATTTTCCCCCAATAATTTTTATGTCAAGTCTGAACACTATCATTAGTACTAAACGCTGCGTGTGACTGTGTTTATGTTAATATAAATCTACAAAACTAAAGGAAGCATTTAGGTTTAATTAGAACACACAGGCATTCACGTTGGTCGTACCGCTACTCATTACTCTGGCAGTTTTTTTACAGTATTGCTGTAGTTTTGTCTTGCTGCAAACGAAAGGTCCTCATCAGATGGTACATATTGAAACTGACCACATTCAGTATTATTCAATAGAAGAAGTTATATCAAATGTTGTACAGCAACATGATACAAGGAGGAGAAAAGGGAAGGAAGAAAACAGAAGATGAAGAGGATGAACATTATTTTTCTCCTTCTCTGTCCCTTTCTCCTTGGTGGCACATTCCAGCAGTAAATAAATTAGACTGTGTGTGTGTGTGTGTGTGTGTGTGTGTGTGTGTGTGTGTGCGCGTGTGTGTGTGCGCGTGTGCGCGCACGCGCGCACCTGCGTTTGTGTGTGAGAAGGAAACGGAGTGAGGGTGATGGCGCCAGATTTTTTACAAGGCGCATGGTGTGTAGATGCCTTCAGTTGTACAATAACTGCGTGTGTGTGTGTGTGAGAGAGAGAGAGAGAGAGAGAGACAGTATCTGAGGGAGCGTGTGGTGCTAGATTGATGTGTACCGCCGGCTTTGCCGTTTCTGCTGAGAACGGCCACACTCCCCTGCCTAATGATGCCACATCCATCCTGGAGCACCGAGTGTTACGTGGAAAGGTGTGTGTGTGTGTGTGTGTGTGTAACTTGTGTGTCCACAAGGCGTCTATCCTAGGGGGCTACAATGCAGCACCCTACACAGCCTCTGATCACTCTTTATTTGGCACTGAGCATGTGTGTGTCCATATGTGAGTGTGGGAGTGAAGGGTCCTATGCGCCCATTAATATTAAATATAGATACCCTTGTCAGTGAATTACATCCTCTGATCCCATATCCTCCTCTCAGGGAGGAGAGGTGAGGAAGGAGGTGACATGGGAGGTGAAGAAAGGGAAAGATAAAGTGAGGAGGAGGACAGGAGGTGAACTGGAGAGAGGGGAAAGTAAGAAGGGGGTGAGGAACGGTTCGAACGTGGGAGGTGAGAGGAAGAAATTAGGAAGGGCAGACGCTGAAGATGTAGGAAGGAGAGAAAAAGCAGGATCTGATGAGGAGTTTGAGAGAGAGGAGAGGATTTGGAAACAAGGAAAGGTAAAGAACAAAGGTGACATGGAACAGATGTGTCTTCCTAAAGGTGTCTAATGATTATTCAAATTTAAAATCTAGAAATAAAATAAAAAAGGCAGAAAAAAAGAATAAGAGGAAAACAAATGTTTAGATAAAGTTGAAAGATGTGGTGAAGTGAAGGAAGCGACAGATTAGAAGATGAAAAGAAGGAAGAGGAGGAGTGGGGGGAAGAGGGACTACAGAGGGGACTAAGGGGTTTAGGGATGAATGGAGGGAGTGAGGAGGGGGGAGCTGATTGATTGTATGGAGTGCTGGAGGGTTGAGGAGAGGGGTTAAGGGAAAACAACAGAGGACTGAATTCGTCACTTGGCGGTAGAAGGAGAGAGGCATGCAAAGACGATCAGACACGGGGAAGAAGAACTGGCGCTAGCAACAGATGCAGAGTTTATTGGGCGAATATTTTCCCAGAGAAGAAGAAGTGATTGGGTGATGACAGACGGAGGAAAAACAACGGAGTGGACGGCAGCAGCCTTGACCTGTCATCTGTCGGTAATGAAGGAGAGAAGGGAGAAAGAGAGGAAAGGAGGAGTGACAGTTTGATTTTTCTAGCCAGGCGTTCATTCCCATATTCCCTGGCAGGCTCTCACCTGATGGAAAGATGGCAGAAAATCAATAGTCCATGTGCGTAATGGAGTAACGCCTCTGAGTGTATGTGTGTGTGGATAATAAGCGTGTGTGTATCGGCGTGATCCCCAAGCAATCACACACAGCTTAAGCCAGTCCCAAGGGTGGGGGCCACTTTAACTAACAACTTCATTACTCCAGCCTCACACTCACCAAATCATGGCTACACAACGCTGTTGGACAAATATGATTCAGTTAGAAAGTTTGAAATGCGACTGATTTAAATTATATTTTAAAGTAAAACCACAGTTTACAAGGAAACAGTTTAATTCTGAAGCCTGGCGGATAGTTTAGTCTTCTTCAAAAATTACAAATATGGTTCAGGTATAGTGGCATCAGCTTCCTCGTGTCCCCTGTGTGTGTGTGTGTGTGTGTGTGTGTGTGTGTGTGTGTTTACCAAACAGCTCTCAAAGTGTTTACCCCCTCTGCCAAGTTTTTCTGAGGGTGTGAAAACATTCCCAGCTCTGGGAACACTGAGGCCCTGTCCCACACACGCGCGCACACACACACACACACACACACAGATGTGTCTCAATCAACCACTTAGGTCATCAAGGGGATCTCTAATCACAAAAAACAGGCTCACTGCCATGCCCAAATGATGGGGCGCTGACGTACAGCCACACACACCTGCGCAGAAACAGGGGACACACTGATCTGCATGTGCACACACACACACACACACACACACACACACACGCCGCCCACCTGGAAACACACACGCAACTCAAGTGCCCCCAACTCATTATGCGTCCACTGATCAAAAAGAATGATGCTCCCCGTAACTAGCTACCAGAGGAGGATGGAGAGAAAAGAGGAATTTGGACAAAAGGCGGCCCGTTGCGGCTCTGTGGCAGCACACACCGGCAGCTCGTGGCGGCAGCCCCCTCTGTTTACTAGCGGCTAATTAATTCGCCACATATGCTGAGAACATCTGTCGCTAGTGACCTGCCGGGAGAGCAGAGGACGCACTGCTGTGACGCCCACCCCCCACCCCCTCCCACTCTCATTAGCACACACACACAAAGAGGGACACTCACATACACATAGGTTTGGATGAATGTATGCAGACACATAGCTTCACATACCAAGATGTAAGTAGACACTGGGACACAACTTTGATCTGTCTCTAGTTCAGGACTTTTTTCTTTTTGCTTGACACGTATTAGAGCCTCAGCAGCAATTTGGTGCACTTACTCACAGATACTAACATTTGCGATGTATTTTGTGGATTAAAATAAAAACGTTACCTTTCCCATCAACACTAATAAAGAGTAATGAAGTTCACAGTTGGCCAAGTTGAAATAATGTGCTTCTACATGTGTGTTGGTAGAGGGCAGCCCGATGTAAACTTTTTTATTAGTATAAATCACTTTTAAGATAATTCCCAGTTGTTTTATCTATATGAATGTATAAACAAAGAGAGAACACACTGGCCTGCCTGTGCTGTCGGAGAGAATAAAACAGAGAAATGAAGGCTCTCTGAAACAAACTTAATCATAATTCTATAAAAATGTTGCCAAAAACGGAACGCACGTTTTGTCTGACGTGCCGTCCTTCACGCCGCGATGTATTGAAGCCAAACTTGGTGAAATAAAAAAGTGAAGCTCTGCGAGTGTGCAAACCTGCAGAGCCAGCAGAAAAACTCCCACCAGCCAATCAGATTCATTAACCTCCGCTATCCCACAATCCCCCCCGGGGGGACCTACATAGACAAAGACAAACTCTTTCCCCCTTGTGTACTGCATCTCCCCCTCTGTCCTCCCTCTTTTCCTCCTCCCACAACTCATGACAACCTATTCTCCCCTCCCAGATTCCCACAGGAACACAAACTGTGAAACTTTTTGTGTCAACATATAAGCATATATATATATATATAAGCATAAGAACCGCGACTACCGAGTGTGGGAGTAAACCACCTCCTCAGATCTTTGTCAGTGAGTTTGGCTCAACAAAATACCAAGATTGCCCTAAGTAAATACATTTTAAGATGAATCACAATCAGTTTATGCATAGTTGAACAACTTCAGGGTGAATCCACCACTCCAAACTGTACTCATATTTTGTGAATCCATACACCAAATTTCTATGTGAGCTGGATACAAGTGGCCTGGTAGCTCAGTGGGTTAGGTGTCAGACTGGGATGTAGAAGGTTGCAGAAGGTTGCAGGTTCGAACCCCGTCTGACTCCTAATCCATCCTCTACCAGGTGTGTCCCTGAGCCAGACACCCAGCGCTAGCTCCTCGTAAGTCGCTTTGGATAAAAGCGTCTGCCAAGCAGAGTAAAGTAAAAGTAAGTCTGAGATTTGACTAAACTTCTGTTAACAAGTGTTTCAGCTGGTTATTGAGGTCGCCACCTCACCTGTCCTTGTTAATCTCCTCATTGAGGCACCAATTGAAGCATTAAGGAGTTTACTGAATTGGCCTCACCTTTAGCTCCATTGAAGGCCTCTAACGCAGCCAGCAAACGCTGAAGAACAAGTCAACAAGTAAGCCAGTCAGTCAAGCAGCCACCCAGCCAGTGAGCCCCCCACCTGTCCCTGCTAATTTGGTGAGGAATCAATTAAGGCTGTGTTTGCTGAGTTCTCCTTGCCTTCAGCTCATCTGCTCCTCTCTAATGCAATTGTCCTGTGTGCTGCGTGCAGAGCGGCATAATAAAGTGATAAGGCTAATCAGGTTGGCTGCTCCTCTCCACTCCCCATACGCACACTACACTTATTCTATTAGATGTGTAATGAGATTCTGCACTCCATCAACACGATGCTGCTGTGTGTGTGTGTGTGTGTGTGTGTGCATGTGAAAAAGTGTGCACGTGTGTGTGTGTGTGTAAGTATGAAAGTGTCTGTGTCTGTGTGTTTGAGCAAGAGAGCTTCTGTTCTTGCAGAGGAAATTTGCTCCATTTACATTCTATCATTAGCTTGAAACAAATGTGCCCTTGAGCGTAGCGCCCCTGTCTCTCTCAGCTGCAAACACTTTACTTTGGCAGGCGATCATAGTATAATGCGCGTGCACACACACACACGCGTGCACACACACTTAAGTAAGACAGTTCAGCAAATAAAGAAAAGCACAAACACACTTAGATGAAACTAATAGCAGAAAGTATCCCACACACACACTAGAGATCATTAGCTTAGGATTCATCTAACTTTTCATTACGTAAACACGCACACACACACACGCACACACAAATCAAGCCTAACTATCCACTCATCCATTCATTAATCCACTCAGATACACACCAACTAGGCCACTGAAGCAACCACCAGCTGACATGCACATACACACATTACCCCCCCATCCACACAAGTAGAGAGGGTGATGGTTGAGTAGATGTAGAGGACACGGGGCTCTATGATGTGTAGAACAGTTCTGGTCAATGGGCCAGATAATGAGTTGCCATAAACAGCAGCAGTCTTCCACTGTCCATCTCAGCTCATTACCGAACCCAGCATATGTAATCGCTGTGTTGCTGGGGCGTGTCTTAATGTACTCCACTCTGCTGTTTCACAAAGACAGTGTCGGACCTGCAGGGCGGGTCACAAGAAGGTAAGACGGTGGATTCATATTGGGAAGAATTAATGATTAATGATTGGTCTTCAAATCTGAAAAAACTGTAACCACTGGCTCTATCAGTTTAATTTAGCCTAAAAAAGTTCATTATGTGGTGAGAAAGATGCCATTTTAATGTTCTTTTTATAAACTACAAAAACGCTGAAGCGATATTTAAAACACATTCAGCCTTCTGTGATGTACTTCATTAACATAAATCAGTGGGAAGACAAAACAACAGAGGGTAATACAGTATATGGGTATTTTGGAGGCCAGAAAGCTGTCACAGAAACATAATTACAAAACACGCACACACCCTCGCACACATACAAACACAATATCAAGCTGTGCACATGCTCATTAACTCCTCGAGTATGATAAAACACGATTCTCTCTCATCCCACCCAAGATTCCATGAAGAGGAGATAGTATTTCAAGCTGCCGGCTCTAAATCTCTAATTATAACTTTATTTGAAGAAAACAAGGGAGCACTTAATAAGCAAATGAGAGTGATAATAACTTGGAATATGGATTGGACCTAACGGACTAGATTATAGGGGTGAACCCCTGCCGAGAGTGAGAGAGAGAAAGACGGAGAGAGGGAGAGTTGTAAATAATGTGACAGAACGAGTAAATTATGAGGCTAAATACTCAAAGCTGTAATTATGTCTTTCTTTGAACAGCCACAGATGAGTGGGTGCGAGGATGATCCCATGAAAAACTGCGTTTCTTCTTCTTCTATTCGCTGTGATTCACACAACAGACGCTCACTGTGTCACCGCTAGGCTTCTTACTGTTTTTGTGGTGGTCTGGGTTTTTCCGTTGTCCAGTGCATTAGCATCAGAAGTCGCAGAACACAGAACGCGCTCCTGGTTTATTTAAACCCATTAAAAGGCGTCAGAAGGTGCATGTGAACAGTCGTCTGTAGCTCTGAAGACGTTTTCTTTGTCCACTGTTTTAATAAGTGGTGGCTTGTGACAAGTTTTTCGGGGGGGTAGTAAAAGCTAAAATTATCCTTTTAATATCTGGAAAACTAGACATTGGCAAAAACCTGTCAATAACATATATTTCGTAAAATTGAGAACTAAAAAATTAAATGGGTGCAACAAAAGTGAATACACCTGTGATCAATGACACAAGAGGATAGAAAACCCGAGTGCATAAATGATTAATCTGCACTAATCTACTGTTTAAATCAAATCCAGCTGTTGTACGTAATGAATGTTTTCATAACGCTCACGCACCTTCCGTCCCACACTTGCCTGCTCTCCCCTCATACTGCATGACGATGCAGTGCTTGCACGATGAGTTTACCTTTGTCGTCATTAATGAAAACTCTGTAGGTCCTCCAAAACGTTGGTGCACACAGTGTCGTCCTGTCAAAACATTTTTGTGAGATTTCATGTAATTTTATTACAAAAAGACATGTACAGAGACAGAACATGGTTCTGTCAGTATGAATATCATAATGACAGGATTTATAGTTTTTGAAGCTCGAGGACCAACTGTCATCACCTCTGTGTAAAATACAGACAGTAGATGCAGGTGTGTGTGTGTGTTGATAACTAAATGTAAAACACTGTGTTAACTCCTGCTTTTTGATTGGCTGAAGCTTCATCAAGATGGCTCCCATGTTCAGGAACCTCCGGCCACGTGAAGACTGTGTCCACTTATTCAGCTCAGGATTTTCTCTGAGTCTGTTGTGGCCCGTGCCACCCTTTATGCTGTTGCATGCTGGGGCCTAATGAGCTGATTCACAAAGCCAGTGACGTGGTGGGGATGGAACTGGACTCTCTGAAAGTAGTGTTGAGAGGAGAATGTTGTCAAAATTACTTTCCACCCACTCCATGAAGTTTTGGACAGTTATAGGAGCACGTTCATTGAAAGACTGAGAACAACGGAACGTCACAGGAAATCTTTCCTTTCTACAACTCCTCCATCTGAAGGGTCAATAATGACACTCTGCACGACTTCACAGGCTGTAACTCATACAGGCTGCAGATTAAGGTAGTCGGTGCATGACTCCCTTAATCCACCACTGTCCACAGCAATGAGAGACACAACCGACAGTACCAATGTCATCCGAACATTCAAGCTAGTGGACACAGGCTTCACCTGGCCCAGTAGGGAAAACTGATTTTACTATAAAGTTTTAATAATAACAATGATGAATACTTTATTACCCTTGGGTTTAAAGACGACTGCTCTATCCACTGAGCTATCAAAATCTTTACATGTAAAAGAGGAAACGGCCTGAAAAACCTCACAACCCAGGTAAACCACTGACTGAGAATAACAGTCCTGTCTAATCCTGTAGTGTGTAGTTATAAATCAGTCACTAACATTTACAGTCGCCTCCACTTTTTCCAATATTCTCTCTCTAACTTGGTTTATTCCTCTCCATCTTCGTTTCCAAATCTCTTCAGATTTGTCTTGAGCTCCAGGACATGAAATTGACTTGTAAAGAGGAGACAAGTATTCACACAGGGTTTTGTCGTTCAAGGTTGATTTCATTTCATTCGCTATCAGGGCTGCCTGTCTGTTTGCATGTTAAAGATATGAGCTAGGTGTGTGTGTGTGTGTGTGTGTGTGTGTGTTTGAGTGAGTGTTGCACTGCTCTTTGTGTCGCTGTCATTCAGCCACTTGTACATATGTTACACATTCTCAATTTCTATACATGGTTATATTTGACATATGCTCAGCAGGGGCCAGGGGTATCGCTAGCAGCATTGTGTCCTCGTGCAGGTTTGTGTGTGTGTGTGTCCCTGAGCAGCAGTCTGTGCTCCTCTACCAAACCAGTGAAGTTGTCTGAGAATGACAGCTTCATTATCTTGTATGAAAGTGGGACAAATGGAGGCTTGTCTCCCTCTCACGGAGTGAAAGTACGGAGAGCTGAAAAAACAAAAAGCTTAACACACGTAAACACACACAGACAGCGACGCTTTTTTTTAACATGTCTCAATCCTCCTCTGACAGTCTTTCTTCTGGTGTGTGTGTGTGTTGGCAGCTGGGACGTGTAAGTGATGACTGTGTCTAAATGTTGATCACTGGGAGATGCTCTGTTGTTCTGAAATGAGGTGATGGGGGACGTGTGTGTGTGTGTATGTTTTGGGGAGTTGCTGGCAGATGTCAAACAGTTGAGGCCTCGCATAAACGTGCTGACAACTCTCTTAGTAACTGGGCACCTCAGGGGGCAAGACAGGTGTGTGTGTGTGTGTGTGTGTGTGAGAGAGAGAGAGAGAGAGGATAACAGACGAGACCTACCCCCCTCCATCCCATCCCATCTGCATCCTGACATCTGACAGGGGCGTCACACCAGGCCAATCCACCGATCTGTGTGTGTGTGTGTGTGTGTGTGTGTGTGTGTGTGTGGTGGCTCGTATCCAGTAGGAAACGTAATGTATGTAAATGACCCCACATGTGTCATCTATGAGAAGTGCTGGAGAGACGCACGCTTTTTTCTCTCCCTTACACACACCCACACTGAGGCTGCCCTGAGGGTTGGTGGGGGGGTCGCGGCCTCTGTCTGACTTCTTTGGGTCAGTTTCTCACACTTCTGACAGGGTCACACACCTTTTCCTCTCATTATTAACCTGCAGTGAAACGCCACGCAGCCAAACACCAAGTGTTAGTGAAAGTGTTCAAGTGTAGGTGGGAAGGAGATTGAAAGAGCTGAGGCGTGTGTGTACTAGCCTATACAGACAAGCAGAAAGTGTGTGTGTGTCCTCGGGGCATTACCTATCACATTAACAATATGACAGACTGCCCAGCCTCCCCTCTCATTACCTGTCAATCAAGCACAGCACGTCACATTCAGCCAACAACGCCTCACTTTCAAGCGCAAAAAAGCCCAATTACAGCTTAAACATGCCGCTCGTGTGCTTTAGGACACTTTAATGTATGTCTGCGAACATTCTGCGCCATTTAGGACCCTTTTCCCTCACAGCTCCCATCTGCAGCCACTTCCCCCGCAGCCATTTACAGCCCCACACAGGCAGCTTTCACTTCAGTGTGGGTTTAATATTATGCAAAAGTGCCACAAGGGAGAAAAAGAATAATAAATGTTTCTGTGAAAACTAATAGATGCAGTGAATATATAAATTGTCACCTGTTATTGAGGCTTTTGAGCAGGTTGCAGACACATATTCTGCAGCAGCAGAGTAACCGAAGCAAGAGGGATCAAAGTGACATGAAAACAAAGAACGTGTGTGAATATACACTTCTAGGGCCTGACTTATTTCTCCCATGATTCACAGTGTGTTAGATTTATATAAAAAAAAATCCCTCCTGAATCCCATCGGAGTTACTGACAGGATTAGAGAGAGAGAGAGGTGAAAAAGAGGGTCCTGCTCTGTGGTTATGATGATTCACAATAGGATTATGACCAACATCTACCAGTGAGTGTGTGTATGTGTGTGTGTGTGTGTGTGAACATGTCTTTGTATGCTTGTGAAAACACGCGCTTTTTGAAAACTTGTAAAGCTTGTTTTTTTTATGTGGTGGTTTATAATCAGGTATGATTCAGGAATGTAGACGAGAAACAGTGGCCACTTCTTAAAGGTTCCTAAATGACAAACACTTCGTTCAGCCTGTCTCTACAACCATCTCCACCCTCGGTTCCAGCATTAGCAGTTTTCTCACAGGAACTCGAGGTGAGGTCCAGAGAATCAGTCGGGACGCTGTCTGGTGTTTCTCCTGAAACTTGGCAGCGTGTAGGATAAACTGGCCCAAACGATGCATTCTCACATACGAATCCTCTGGGTAACGTCTAGAGCCGGTGGAAAATTACCTGTTAGTTATCATCTTATTCCGTTCGCTTCACAGTTCACAATCTATGCATATAGACAATTAGGTTCAATCTGTTTATCTCAGTCAATATATCAGCACATGTGTGAGAAGTGCACTTACTGTATGTGTTTTTATGAGGGTGTGTGTCTGTGCCCCTCCAGGCTCACTCCATCAACCTCGCTTCAACACCAGCTGTCTCCCCTCATTTACATAGTCTCTCCTCCCACTAATGGAATTAGCCACAAGTTTCCTGAGGTGAGGCAACACGCACACTTTTTTGTGTGTGTGTGGCTGCGAGGGTCAACCAGAAGACACAAAGATGTCAGCTCAGTCCAAAAATACTCGGTGAGAATCAAAGCCCGTCAGAGCTTCTCTCCTCAACAGATCATTCTACCACCAACATATAAATGTTTACAGTTTATCTAAGATTAGTAAATGCAACAGAACAAGTTCAGAAGCTTTTGTACTGACGGGCTCAGAAAACAAATGTGTATTTGCACTATTAATGTAGAAATGTGAATTGAAAACATTAAGGTTTAGACCACATTGTGTTCCTGTTGCAGATGATGCAACAGGAACAGTTCACTTCCTGTCTCAAACCCCCCCAAGTCCTGTACTCTGAAATGACCGTCGTGCTTCTCTGGACGAATGGATGTCCAGTCATCCGTTCTCTTTTTCATTTAAAGTTCCTCTGCAGCACGTTGAAAAACAACTTATCAGAAAAAATTAAATGAAAAATATCTACTAGTGTTGAAAAATTACCTACATATGTTTTCTGATCAATTAATTGCTCTAAAAAATAAAATAAAATAAAATGGCAGCCTGGTAGCTCAGTGGGTTAAGCTTCAGACTGGGATGCAGAAGGTTGCAGGTGACGGAGACCCAGCGCTAGCTCCCTGTAAGTCTCTTGGATACATTTCTGTAAGATGTAAAAATCAGGTTCTCTTCCATCGTGGAGATGTTTCATATGGATCCTTTAACAAACTCTGATGAGGAGATGATCTGTGATCTCATTCATGAATACGCTGCAGACTCCGTCTGTAACAGGTGTGAAAACATCAAATAAAGTGACTGACTTGTCCTGTGGCTTTGGTGAATGCAGCTTTTCAACCATGCTCTCTGTGGATCAAAATTGTTGCTCAAATGTGGAGAAAGATTGATGATCAGATTTCGTCCTGTGTGCGGATAAAACTCTATTTATATTATTATATCTTTGCATGAGATGTTGGGCGGCCTGGTAGCGGCCTGGTAGCAGAGTGGTTAAGGCAGAGGGCTGGGAAGCAGGAGCCCCGGGTACGATTCCCAGCTGAGTCGCCTACCCCCATACCAGGTGTGTCCCTGAGCGACGCACCCAGCGCTAGCTCCCCGAGCGCCGTCTGTGGCTGCTCACTGCTCCCCCCAAGGGGGGATGGGTTAAATGCAGAAGAACACATTTCACTGCAGGTTGTACACTATAAGATTGTATGTGACAAATAAAATTTGTATTAGTATAACGAGACCAGACTGCAGAAATGTTCTTTAATGTTAGGAATTAATAAAGAGGAAATGTACTTAAAGGTTCTCTTCTTACCACGACCTTCAGAAAGTTTGATAGTTTCGAGTCAGCATACTCCACTGGCCTTTTCTTTCTTACCTCCGCTATCTCCTCTGCCCCAGCGGTGCCGTTTCCTTTTGTTTCGTCCTCCGTCTCTCTGTCAGCAGGTCCCGTCCATCAATACAGAACTGTCAGTCATTGCAGTGGCAATTGGCAGCTGTCGATACAATGCAGAGGGGCAGCAGTCTGCATTATAGGCTTCAGCTCCTAAATTGCTATCGCCTGCCAATACATAAACACAAGCACATGCAACAGACGCACACACACCTTCTTCTGTTTGCATCCGCATCGCACCTGATCATCGCTGACACAGGAAAAATTTGTTTTGGTATAAACCAGATCAGATCAGATGCGGAAACAAAGAACAACCTTCTGTGCTACTAAACACACACACACACACGCGCACACACACACACTCTATTGTACTGATGAGGGTCTTTGATAAAGAGTAGAGTCACTGGCTCCCCCTGCTGGAGACCTGTTAGGACCTTTATGCAATGACATCCCAGTCCCCGGTTACACTAAAGCACATTAGCATTCATTAATTAATTCTCCTCTCGGTCTTTCTGCCTCACTCTCTCGTACTCTTCCTTCAAAGAAAACTTTCTCTTATTCAGTGTCTCTCTTTACACACACATACAGATGTGGACATAATTTGGTCTACAGCAGGCATGATGTATCAAACATGTATGATCCTTGTGTGTGTGTGTGTGTGTCTGTGTGTGAGAGACACTCAACATGCAGACAAAAAGATGCTGACAGGAACTGGGAGGAGACGCGCCTGTCTCTACGCTTTCCCTCCTTTACACACACAGCGTCCATCCATATGAGAAATGTGATTACAAATGAGAGCGCGAGCGAGAGAGCGGAGTGTGCCACAGCTGGCGTGGCATCTGGCTCGGCATACCGTTGCCCGGCCTCGAGCACCGCCTGTGCGTTCTAATGTGGCTGTCGACAAGCCCATTAAGAAGGCATTACTAAATGCTCCGTCTCTGCTCTTCTTCCACGGTTTATATAACAGGCCTGAGGGAATACCAGCAACACGGGGGAGAGGGAGAGGAACGGACCGACAACAGCGAGGGGAAAAAGTTAAAACGAGGAGAGAGAATGGGAAAAGTTTGTGATGGAGAATGAACAATGAGATTTAATCATAAAATGTGGGAGAGTCGTGTCTGTGCCAGAGACAGGAAGTGACAAAAGTACAGACGCTGACTTCACTTTATACTTCACCATCAAAACAGACAACCACATGAGAAGGTTCTGCCCCAGGGCCCCGGAGAGGACGACGTGTCCTGTGAAGTCTTCACATCCAGACCAAAGTCTGTGAAGTCATTTAAATAATTTAGTTTCTAATTGAAAATAATCTCTAAAAGATTTTTTTGTAAAGTATTTTCAGACCAGCTAAGACCAATAAATGTAACTTTGACAATCAAATGGTTTGTAAGCAAATGTGCAACTTTGGTTCCGGTTTACGTCATCGGGAATATTGATGGTTCTGCAGTTTCCTCTCTTTCTATTATTTGGCAGCAGTTCATGGACCAAACCAAAATAATTAATGATGATGTCTTATTTGTTGTAGCATACTTTTAATAGACGTGACAGTAAATGGGAACATTACACAGAACACTCGTATAATTATTAATGGAAGAATGTGATTCAGTTCACCTAGAACACTACATTTCTACTGAATTAACACACAGTATTACAGAGTTACACAACATAAGCATGAGCTGTTTAGCTGGACTCTGAGCCTGCGTCAGTATTATGGGAGAACTTCTCCATAGCTGCACTGCCACAGCCTGCAGGCACACGGGCCAGAGTGGGTCACCAGACGAAACCTGCTTGTGTTGCACATTTTCAATGAATTAGTCTAATTCACAGGACAACGCGACTGTTGTGCTGTATGTGATTAACCCTAAATCAAATTTGATTATTCAAAAACATATATATACAAAATACAACAATCAACTTTATTTACACTTATCTTTGTAATCTCAGGCCATGGGGAGATCTGCCACACAAGCTGCCAGCCTAGGAATACCGACGGCGGGGCGCCTGGAGGGGAGGACGAGGGAGGCAGTGAAGACATGAGGATGTGGGTGAAGTGGGAAAAGGGGGAGGAATGGAAAAGAAGTGTCAGTAAATCTTTTTACCTGGTTTATCTGGATCTG
This sequence comes from Microctenopoma stevenorrisi, assembly GCA_032270685.1. Taxonomy (NCBI): domain Eukaryota; kingdom Metazoa; phylum Chordata; class Actinopteri; order Anabantiformes; family Anabantidae; genus Microctenopoma; species Microctenopoma stevenorrisi. Next base: position 2,270,007 of record JAUMTR010000017.1, read on the forward strand.
GATTTGTCCTGAATCCTTCCATACATCTAACGGGCTAAGTGCAGTGTGGCATGACAGGATTTGACATTTAATTATTGACAGCGAGGCCAAAGTGAATTGAAGTGGACTCAACAAAAATAGCATGATCCATGAAGATGGCAGCATGACGTTTCTTAGCTTTCATCTATGTGGCTGAATCAACAATTATGATTCACAAATACACTCAGCAAGTCATTGTGTAGCAGTGAATTGCTCTTTTCATAAGTGACTATGACAGGTTTCTCATCAGGCCCTGAAGCCTCCTTGGAGTTAGAGACTGTTGGAGACCACACATACAGCACAGCTCCTACACACGCACAGGCACACACACACGCACGCACACACACACACACATGCTGACCTGGGTGATGGTGTAAAAGACAAGAGTTTTCTCTGCCACTACACAGTACCGCAGCAGTAGTTGGTTACTGTGTGTGTGTGTGAGTGTACATTTGTGCGTCTGCACCGGCTGCTGGAACTAAGCGGGGCTCTTAATCACGGCTGTAACGGGCAACATTACCGGCAGCGGCAGCAGGCTAATGATGAATGCCTGAGTCTCGGTGCAAACCCTGACCTCCTTTTCTGCTGTGATGCACAAAAAGCTCTAGGTCTCCAAAACACACACACACACACACACACACACATCCACATGCAAAGCTTGCATCAACACATACATCGTGACAGAAAGAAACAACACTGCAGAGGCACAACGAACATGCATAGAATAAAAAATGCATGTGTGCACACATCCAGGTGTAAACACACTCTGCTCTTGCATAAAGGATTTAGAACCAGTCTGAATGCTCAGGGAATGTGTGTGTGTGTGTGTGTGTGTGTGATCATGCAACCTGCTCTCCACAGATCTTAAATTTGTCACTAAAAGGTAGCAGAAGAAAGATGGAAAGAGAGTGAGATGAGGAGAGAAAGATTATTAAATGAGATGTATATGAGAGAAAGAGAAAAATAGAAACTAGAAAGTTCCTGGGGAAACTTTGAAGGTGCCTGCCGCCGTGCGCCACCAAGAAAGTCTATCCAGGGCGGAACCTGCAGAGCGTCGGGCGGGCGGCCCGAGGGAGGCAGGCGTGGACCCTGCAGAGCGTCGGGCTTGACGGACGGAACC
>JAUMTR010000017.1:2274663-2348210 GCA_032270685.1 Microctenopoma stevenorrisi
GGCCAGGAGAGAGTTGCAATAGTCAAGTTTAGAGATGACCATTGCCTGGACAAGGAGCTGTGTAGCCTGTTGGGTGAATCTAATCTTTAACGATCCATCCATTTATCCACTAATCTTGATTTAAACCACTACTCCAGGATTTAGCCTACTGCCACCAGGTAAAAGCCATTTACCTGGAATTTTGCACATATCTGTGTTTGCTTGTTGCTTGATGCTTTGCTGGAATTTGCATGCATGTATTTGTGTGCTACAGACAGACACAACCTGTGTGTGTGTGTGTGTGCGTGTGTGTGTGTGACAAAGAGCAAAGTGTGAGAGGCTATCTGCAGACAGAAACTAATCAGTGTGTGTGAGATAAGAAAGCAGCCTTTATGGTGTATGGTAATCAGCACCCCCTCGGCCTGCCACCGCCATGCATAATCACCACGACTTATTCACATGATTGATGAAATATGCATCTGTGAAATCCAAGCTGCTTTTGTTATCATCCTGTTTTTCCCCTCTACTCATTCGCCTTTTTTCTTTTCTCTCAATCTTTTCTTGTCTTGTTCAACCTCTCTGTCTCTCCACACATCTCTCCCCTGCTCGGCAGTGGCCAAAGATGTTTGGAACCGTGTACAAACAAGATATTACACACTCAGCATGGGGTCCGTCTTACATACACGCTCAGACACTCACTCGACACATGCTTTTCCTCTCGTAAGGTAGAAGTGTGATGCTTAAGAAATGCATTAAAAAGGAAATGGAAGAAAGAAAAGATAAGAATAAGAGAGAGCGGGTAAATGAGAACACACATTAATTGTTCTGTCCTGCAGAGAAAAGTGTTGGATGGATTAGAAGGGGATGAAAAGAGATGGAGAGAGGGAGACGGAGTGATAGATGGAATTAGATAGATGCTTCAGAGAGCTCTTGTCATTGACTCTCAATCACATTAATCAGGGAGTGGATGCGGAATTCGCAACTAATGCAACATAAGGAAAGAAATATAGAAAGCATTAAAACAGAAAGCAGCAGCAGCAGCTCTACACAAGTACCAAAGGAACGAGTGGCTACAGTTCAAGTGTGTGGTTGCTGTAACAAAAAGGTTATTAATAATCAGGCGAACAGTCATCAGCCCGGCTGAGGTGCAGCTGATCAGGGTCCCTTCTGTAATCAAGTCTCTACACATCCACTGTGCCTCGTGGTTCGATTTGGACACTAAACAAGACGAGAACAGAAAAGAATACGCGAGTGCAGAAAAGATAAATTGTAGTAACCTGCCCACCAGCCAGGTCAGAGTGGAGGAATGGGCAGGTGACAGCACTGCAGAGCACCTCGCACCCAGGACACCTTGTTCCACTATCAGACACTCTGATAAACGGGCAATCAGAAACAGCTTCTTACATGTACCCTGTAATATTTTCATCCACTCATAATAGTCATCTTTCTATATTCATTTGACCAATGCCGATAACGCTGATTCTGAGTTCTCAGTCGCTCTGAAGGCTTTTCCAGTGTTTATGTGAAGTGGTCAGGCATGCTCATTATTCGTTTCAGAAATTACCATCCCATACAAAGTGGGGGTTGCAGATGTAGTTGTCTACCCAACAAACACTTTTCTTGGACCGTGCTGCCTCCGGTAAGTCAGACAGCGGGAAGGGACAAGGAGAGAAAAAGCTTAGGAAGAGGGCTGGGACCAGGACTTTGATTTGGGCTGATGGTAGGCACCGAGGGAAGGTGGGGGCTGAGACTGAGGCTGAGATTACGATTGGGGCTGGTGAATTAAGGCCCCCAGCCTCGGGGTGCTATTACACATCTATAATGAGAAACTGAGAAATGGGGGAAGGGTGGGGTCGGGTGGGGGGGTTTGTCTTTGCACCTCAGCACACTTTAGATTAAATATGCACAATTCCCATGCAAAATGGGCCGGGAGCAGGCAGGACCAGCGTTGCTGTCTAATCCCCTCTGCTGGAGTTGTTTCAGCCAGGGTTAACGGGCTCATCAGTCAACACAGGCTGCTTAGCACAGGACATCAAGGCCATTTGCGGGTTTAAGTGTTTGTGATTGCTTCCCTTTTCAGATTCCACTGCTGCTCTAACCCCCCACCGACACAAGCTTCCTGCGCTGGCTATAAGCATATGAGTCACCAATGAGGCACACACGAGTAGCACAGATGAACCGTCTGATATCATAGGTAGAGATGTGGCTGGCAAATAAATACCACAGTGCAGGAGTTGGTATAGAAAAAACCCACAGGGGTCGCACGTCGATGAGTCCACCTCGTCCCTCCAGAAGACACTGGCTTCTGTAATCTGTTGTGTACTGAAGTTTTTTGTCTGTGAGAAGTCGGTAAACCAGCAGAGGAACGAATGGACAGATGAGGTAGACTAAAGCAAATCTCTTTATTAATAAGCAGAAACATTTAAACATGTATTTTATATATTTTTAAAGCTTTTATAGGAGCACACACACACGTCTGCATCCTCTCTGCTGTATCCCTGCGTCTGTCTAAATAGAAGCTTCATCACATCCATTTGCATTTCACAGCCTGCGTTGACTTCTATCAGCAGTGTACTGCGGTAAGAGAGGGTTGTCATGTTCTTCGAGGATGCCTGTGTGCGTTTGAGTATTATGCACTCAATATGTGAGTGACATAATTTTTAAGAGGGGGGGATGGGGGGGATGGGGGGGTTGTGGTTAGGTAGTTTAGACGAAGAAGGCAGAGAAAAGGAGAACAAGTGTGCAAACAAACAAGACGGCAAGAAGAGGAGAGTGATGGCAGGAGATAGGGATAGGCAGTGATTACACCGCGATACGTACAGTATGGTTCAGTGGAGCATGTCCGCGCAGGGACGGCAGTCCATTAAAGCACAGACATCCTTATCCTGCTTGTCTACCTGTTTTTACCTGCATCCATGTATGCATGAAGAGAAACTACACATCTAAATCTGGACTTTGCCTCTGAATAACTCTGATGACAAAGCATTTTTTGTCTGAATCACTACTTTTATTTTTTACCATATTTACTATGCAGTTATTGCATTTTAGAGAATTCATGCATCTGGCTGGATATGACAGGAATATTAAACAGTCCAATGCAAAATAATTATACATTATAGTTGTCATTTACAATTAAATTAATTAAATTCATAATTTCCTGTTAAATGTCGGTATTTGAGTCTTTAAAAAAAAAGTTTAGATTTCCTGTTTGTAAAAAGGCCTTAACTTAGGCCCAAAGGCTGCTTTGAGGCCTAAAAAAGCTCAATCCATCGTCAAACACCTACTGCTGAAACCTACTCACAGCTGAAGATGTTAGTATGTTCAGTGATCAGTTTCCGTTACTGTTATTTATTAGCTTTAAACAGGAGGTTGACCTAGATTCACAGAATAAATAAAAAAATGGCCTGAAGTGACCTGCCTTAATCTGGTCAAACCAGGTCTTCCAGCTTTGAACATAAATAATAAATTTTAATGTCATTCATTATTCTAACTCACACTGAAATATTATTGCTAATCATTTAATTGAGACTTTCCATTCGTTTAATATCATGCTGCGTGCACTCAGCCTTCGTCGTTACTCTGTATGCAGGCCTCACCGTACCACCGTAATGGAAGTGAAGTGTTGGGTTAATTGATAAATCTGAGGTCCTGAGTAGGAAGGAGTGTGGCAGGGGCAATGTTTTACGGTTGTGCAAATGAAGGGGCTGCAGAGTTTTACACATGCCATAAAATGGTTATGGAGAATTAGCGTTCTTTCTTTCTCACTGCAGTAACCTGGACACTAATGTAACAGAGCTGGACAGATGGATCGACATGCTAAAGCGGGAAATGCACACATAAAAGGTGAATTCACACGTTTATTGCCCCTACTTCACTTAATTCCGGTGTCTCTGCTTGTGACCTAGTTCGGGATTGGTATAAGTTGCTATCAAATACATCCCTAAAAAGATTCCTCATACATCAGGTGTGTGCATCATGGCCACACCTAACAGTTGAGTCCATTAACATTGAGCCAGAGTGGGTGTTTCCCTGTCCCCGCTGCCTGAAGCTTTGCACCCACTATACGAAGGCAATAAAGCTGCAGCATAGCCCGGAGGAGACACTGTGTCTCTGTGGGGATGTATATTCATGCAATTGCATATGTTGTATGTGTTTAGGAAAGCAATGATGTGTGTGGATATGCGTGCTCTGGTGTGCATCAGTGTGCGTTTGTTATGATCGGACGCTGGCTACTGAAAGTTGTGACAGGTGTCAGTCTAATGTGTAAAGAAGGAAAGGCTTGGAGCGTAGACAGACACAGACGTGACCACTCATTGTAGTGCACTTGATTAGCATGTAGCCTTCTAATTAGCTATCCTCTATGGTTACAGGCGGTACCGCTGGTGACATGGCTAACAACTCAACCACAGAATTAGCATGAGCAGAAGGGGCTTTCCCATATTTGAAATTAGGCCTTGTTGGTCCATTTAGCTTGAGCTGAAGATACTGATTTACTACACAATAAACATTACAATGCTTGCTGCATTTCACTTTCAAAGCATAGTTGGCTGACAAAATCAGTGGTTACAGCGTCAAAAGGTAAAAACTCTTATGTTCTCAAGCAAAGCTCTGAATTTCGGGCTAAAATTTGGTCACACTTTAAAGCCTTAGATGAGACGTGAGGATCTGTGAAGCTACAAATAGAGACGAAGCTGTGGAGTCAGTGGAAGTGGCCGTAGAGTAAAAGGTGCATTTGGACACAGACTCCGTCTGCGTGACAGAATTCCGCCCTTTTCATTAACACAACAATGCAGTGTGACGTTATGGAGCAAAGTCACTGTGTTGTCCAGTAACGTACCTGCAACTATTCTCTCCTGGTAAATTACTCTTTAAAATGAATATTTCTGCTGTTTAGTTGGGATCATCGTCCAGATAAATCACTTTGCGCTGGTGTAATAGAGCAGTAAGAATTGTGAACCACTGTGTTTTTAATGAGTTTTTTAAACAGTCCTTATTTAATTCCTACCAGCAGGTGGAATAGCACCCCCCACCAATGCTAAAACAACGCAGGGGGGCTGCATTAATACAATCACTGTGTAAATATGGCCTTACAAGTCCCCTGTGGCCATTATGTTCCAGTGGTGAGAACTTTGTGTGCGAATGTATGTGTATCCTGACAGGCTGAGCCACATTTGCATTGATAGATTTTCTTACGGTGACACACATAGCCAAGGTAAACAAAGGTTCAGCAGTCATAGGCTATTTCTGGGACTTGGTTTAGGCTGGGAAAGCTGTGTACATACAGCCAAGAGCTGTGGTGGTCAAGCCAGAGAGCTGCGGTCTGGAGCAAGGCAAAAACTGGGATATGTTAATGATGAGGCTTTAGGCTGTGCAGCGGGCTAAAGCAAGGCTTAGGGTGATGAGTACAAGCAGGAGTAGGTAATGTGGCAGAGCCTGGGTGAGAGGGCTTTGGCTATGGTTTGATAATAATTAGGAACATGGCTGGATAACATAGCTAGACAATGTGGCTGGGGGGAGGCTGGCTGGGCATGGTACAAAGATGATGAGTACCATGGTTGAGCTGTCCACTCCATTGGCCCTCTGAGCTGTGACAAGAAGCTCAGTTGGCTGCTGCTGCAGCTAGAGGTGATGCCAACGATAGGACTAATGCACTAATTACCACAGAGCAAGAGAAGACAGAGAGTAAACAGAGGTGGAGGGAGACGAGGGGGGAAGTTTGAGGTCCGATGGGCTGAGTGACAGCAGTTTGACATGACCGCACTGAGAGCAGGCACCACTATCTTCACCATCTTTTTCAACAACATCCTACACAGAAGCAGCAGGAGCAATGTTATCACAGAGTAACGGAGGTCAAGTTTACCAGCATGTTGTGTGTATCTTTGTAATAAGTGTGTGTGTGTGTGTTTAGGCAAGAGGCTTGTAGAAAGCTGTCAATCTGCAGCATCCATCAAGAGACGCCGCTGTTTCCAAACTGTTGTGTGTGTGTGTGTAAAATGGTGCATACGCACATAAAATATATCGTTACATACATTTCTATCATGTCACAAAACATATCGTATCTGCACCGTCCTACAAACCATGTTTTGTTGCTAATTGGTTCCAGTGATGGTGAATATTTGGCTCTACAGCCTACGATGACACGTCCATGTCTGCATTTGTCTGAGGATGCACAGTGATTTCTAATTTTATCATCTGTCATTTACCACATTTACCACACACGTTCTATCAGAAAAACCTTTCAGTGTTCCTAACAATACTGTATTTTACAAACCCACAGAGCAAAACTATCATACTCCCCCAACACACCATCAGCGACAGGAGGCCCCACTCGCCCGCCCACTCGCTCTCCGTACTTATTTATCTCCACTTCCTGGGGCCCTGTTAGTTCATTCCCCTGTCGCTGCTCTCTCCTTCTTCCCTTGCTCCTCTCCCCCTCTCTCTCTCCCTCTTGTTTCACTCCATGTTTCCGGGCAATTGGGTCTGGGTGCTGGTGGTGGGGTGGTAAGAGGTTGGGGTGGAGCTGCTGGGAACTTTGTATGTGTGCGAGCGAGCGTGTGTGCACGTGCGTGTGTGTGCTGGGAAGAGAGCTAATAAAGGACGGTGATCCATGAAAGGCCTTGAGCAAAGACACAGTCAATTACCTAATGCCTGGACCAGACCGCAGGGCCCATGCACACACACGCTCTCTTTCTAACATACTCTCACACACACACCCAGGCATACACCTCATTTACGTATACATGGAGAGGGGGCAGTGGAGGGCATGGCTGGGAATTGTGTGTGTGTGTGTGTGGGTGGGTGGGTGTGCATATGCGGAAAGCGGTGATTTATTAAATCGCTGTCACTTTTGACAAATTTGTGCAACTCTAGTTGAAAGGTTCGAGCCAGCTTCTCCGTGTTTCGCCTTTTCTAGAGGAGAATCTCTCCGACCTCAGCTCAAGCATCCCCAGGATAAACCTACCACTGTCATCTATCTACATGGGCTGAAAGGTGGTGACCATCTCAAGACCTGGGTTTGACAGAGGTCCGAAGAAATAAGAGGTATCTATAAGCACTATGAATCATTTTAGGAGTATTATAACTCTGCAGCAGATACCAGGAACAGGTTTCTTTAGTCTCTTACATTAGTTTGTTGCATAAACATGATAAAAAAGAAAAGAACTGTGCTCTCACCACGTCTTCATCATGGTCTGTAGCGCAGGGCTTCTGTGCGAAAGGGGCTGAATTGTGGGCATTCGTCATTCATACGTTTTGTGTATGGAGGCCAGGCAGAAAAGGAAGCATTCATTCAGCAGCTATGCATCTCTGCACAGCATGATGGCTAGGTGGGTGAGTGGTTCCTAACAATGGCCTAATTTATATGTTATACACAGTAGATTTACCCAGTGATAATAATGTTGTCGTACTTCTCAACCTACCTCCTCTGGAGTCGGTCTGCTACCTGAAGCTTGTGGCGCAGGCCGTGTGAGAAACAGTATTGCTGCTGTGGCTCAGAGGGTAGAGCATACTTTCCTTTCCTCTGGTGAATGAATGGCAAGAAACAACAAAACGTTCAGTTTCACTAAAATATAAAACACTTAAGTCCAGATCTACAATGTGACAAACACAATACAAAAGCCACTGGTGGTCCTGAAAAACACATAGTCTGCTCCTTTTAAATATAGTCATTTGATTGCAGTGGGACATAAGCAGGGTGGAAAACTCATTTGTCCTTTACACTGTAGTCACAGAGATTATTGTGCAAGACAGTTCAAACAGCGGGTTAATAGCAGTGCTCCACACACATGCACATGAGTAGATTATACTGAGAGTGCTTTACACTAAGATACATCCACACAATTCCTACATAAAACTAACACGGTCATTAAAAATAAAGCCAAGGCAGACTGTGGCTGTGTTTATAAAGAACCCAGTCTGAAGTGGTCTTAAAATAATCTCCTGGCTTACACACCTTAGTTTTTATAATTAGACCCGTCCATCTTCTACTTAATGTTGCATGAATTAGCTTGACAGTTGAATGTGATGTACAGACCGAAAAATTGTCAAGCAAACTTGATTCAAAGAATTGGTTCAGCTCAAAGTACAATTTAAAAATTTAGAAATTGAGGTCCCAAAGTCTGAGAGGGCGGAGAGGGACAAAATCCAAGTCTAGTTGCCATGGTCTGTAAGGATTCGGGGGCGGCATAATTTGCTGTTGTTGTTCCATTGTGTAAAAGTCAAAGCAGTGTCTGGCAGGAGATTTTGCAGTAGTTTCTGATTTCCAAGCCATTTTCCAACAGGACAGCCCACAGTGCCAGGACTGTGAAAGCAACCTGGTCTGCAGTAATGCCTCAACATAGCCACAAACTCTGCCACGCCGCATTGATGCAGTGATTACTCTGAAGTAGCACCAACAGAGTGTTGATTGCAGAGATAAACATGCTTTTCAGAATTAGAAATTTCTACAATGTGGAGTGATAAAAAAAGCTGTAATCATCTAAATTCAATTTAAATTATGTGGGAAAAAACAATTAATTCGACATGCATCTATAACTCTGTATTGTTCCCTCGCTGGTGCCCCTGTGTGAGTCCTACAAACCCGCGGTGTCGTAGCTGACTCTGGGCTTCCTCCAGCTGCGTGTAAGAGGTCTGCAGACGCAGTGTCAGTTCAGGACAATGCACACGCTGCTCCCACACTTCCCCTGGCTCTCTGAACAGATCCTGGAATAACCACAACACACACACACACACACACACACACAAACAGACACAAGACTCCGATAATAATCACAGTATCTTTCTGTTTCAGGTGCCCACCTCTTTCTCCCTCTGATCCCCTCTCCCTCAGGTAGTGATGGCTTACTGCTAAAACCACAGGCCAATCCACTTCATCTCTCCTCTGAGGGAGGGAAGAAAGTTATTTCAGGAGAGAGAGAGGGTGAGTAAAAGCAAGCTTGTTTTAATAAATGTGATATGTGATGTAGAAGCAGTCAGGCTTTCTTTGACCTATAATGCTCTTCAAATAGTTTCTTCATCACTTCTTTTATGTCCACAAAATAACTAACTGAAATATTTCCCAGACAACAAATTCAATGTGAGTGATATCTAATTGTATTTTAGTGGAACAAATAGCAGAAAGTTGTTTTTTAGAATTAGTATAATATATTATTCCACACATGAGATGAAACGCACTAACAGTATTTTATACATGTTTTTAATGACAATTCAGCAGAATGATGGGAAATTAAATCAAAACTACAGAGACATGAAATATGAAATAAGTTGGTTTGATTTGTGTAACAAATTACAAACTCATGATTATCTTTAATTTAATTTCTAGAGTGCTTGAAATGCAGTTATGGAAACTTTATTTTCTCTCTGAACAGTTTTAGAAACATCAAATGTATATATAAATATCAAAAACAAGTCAGTTACATTAAGTCAGCAGCTGTCTGTCATTTTTTTCCTTGTACATTCGTTGACATTGTAATTCTTATGCTGGAGTCATGGGTTCCTGATGTCTGCTCACGTGTCCATATTACAAATACAAAGAAAATCTGTTTTTAGCAACAACTTCCTGTCTAACCTCACTTAGCCTCTTACCTGCCCTTAAGACTCTATAGTGCTCGCTTGTCACACTATTGTACTACAGATAGTGGATAGAGCTAAGATACGGTCAATAAAGTGGTTATTATTTAAATTTGAATTGTGAATCCGAAAGTGGTATCACAAATAAAAAACAAATCCCAGAAATTCAGCTCAATTTCAGCTTTTGGAATTCCCAAAAGGACAAGCTATTTTAATTAGCAGCGATGCTGCCCAGTTGTACCTTCACTTCATAATATAAAAATATGGTTCAACATATTTCAACCAATTCCTTTATAAACTCTGAAACTTTGTGGAAAAGGAAGGGGAAAATAACAAAATACCTCGTCTACAGATGCAAAAGCGTGAAACTGCTCTGAGACTGATGTGTAAACTTTGTGCAGTACAGATTAACTTAAATGTTGTTGCTTTGTCTGCGGTGACCTTCAGTTGTTGTTTGGAGTTAAAAAAGGAGGGAGGATGAGGGGGAGAGATAGAAAGAGGGACAGGGGCCCTGTCCTTGTTCCTATCGCCACGGGATCAATGGCCTGGCCTGACCACTTCCACAGCCAGCACCTCACCCATATCCATCACCACTAGATAGTTATCACACCAGGGACGGAGGGTGTAGGGCTGAGTATGAAATAAAGGGGGACTTCCTGCACCAATCACAGGCAGAAACAGTGAGAAACAGGTGCATAAAAATGGATAAATAATGTATTTATCTCCATGTCAGCACTGAGGCAGTTTCCTGACATCAATAATGAACTCACCATAAATACAGCCAGCTGTGTGTGTGTGTGTGTGCACCTAATAAAATGAGACAAATGCACGCCTCATTTCTGCTCACTTATGTTTTACATTACGAGAAAGTAATAATAGGAAAAGTACTTTGTCATAAAGAGCTACAGAGCGTAAATAACACAAATGGTGAAATGGCTCCTCATCAAATCAACATACATACACACATGCGTGCATAGTTACAAAGCACAGGTGGACTCTTAATTGACTGTACGAAGGGTCAAACGTTTGGATTTACCTTCACTATATATGTTTTTCTCTTAGTTTTTTTTATTTTCTACGCTGTAGATGAGAAAACATCAAAACCACGGTGTAATACGCAACCTGATAATTAAGATGTTACTAGTTTTAATGTCGCATCACGTCTTTAAGGGAAAAGATACAGATACAGGTCTCATAAAGTGCATTTTTTCAGCCTGCAAACTTTGTGAACAAGATGAGAGGCTCGCTCTGAACCACCAGAGAATGTGGACAAAATAATGCACACAACATGAATAGTGTAGGGTTAAAAATAATTACTTTATTAAAATGTGTGTTTTGCTCGTATTACTGTGCCAACCTCATTTTAATAATTATAGTATGTTTGGTTCTGTATAAGGATGTTCATTTATTTTTATTCAGAGTTTACTGAAATGTGTATGATGCGTAGGATATTTTAGCTGTTCACTACCGAGATTTATTTACTATAGCTTGTTCTGATCAAGCCCCGTAATGTGTAAATAAAATGAAAAATATCTACTAGTGCTGAAAAATTACCTACATATGTTTTCTGATTAATTTAATGTTATTAAAAATAAAATAAAATAATATGGCAGCCTGGTAGCTCAATGGGTTAAGCTTCAGACTGGGCTGCAGAAGGTCGCAGGTTCGAAACCCCGTCTGACTCCTAGTCCATCCCCTGCCAGGTGTGTCATTGAGCCAGACACCCAGCGCTAGCTTACTTGAAGTCGCTAAGCTTCTGCCAAGTAAAGTAAAGTAATGCTGCTCCATTTTATCCCCACTGTCCAATGATTATGTCACGTATCCTATCATGATATATTATTCTTTTATTATTATTATTATTCAGCCTTTGGTCTGTGAGCTTCCTTACCTAACTTACAGTCTTCTGTGTGTTCACATTCTTATTCATATTCCCACTTACTGCCCCAACTGTATTGTGAGAGTTAAGTCACACATGCACAGGGAAAACAAACTAACTCCACATGAAAAGAATTAAAACCAAGAACCTTTCTGATGTAAAACACATGTTTATTACTTAGCTTTCAGGGGGACTGGGCTCACTGGTTTGGTTTTTGGCTTCATATTAAATTTCAAACAGCACTTTATACTACTCATCATCTAACCATTACAAAACAAGTAAAGACTTTTTGATGCCTGTATTGTTGTCCCTTGTAAGGATAGATACACTACCAGTCAAACGTTTAGACACACACATGTTTTACCATCTTTTCCATGAGAAGATGCATCCCTTCAGCTGCATTACCATCATTGCAAAATGGTTTTATAACAATGAGTTATCCTCTTGTGCTCTAGTGAAAATACTAATCTTTGATGCTTATAGGCCTGTTTGTTTAAGTAAATATTCCTTTAAGAGACAGTTTCTATATACAGCAGTCATTTTTATATTAACAGTGTCTACACTATATTACAGATTAGAATTAGATTTTAAAGAAAATTTGCTTCTATTATAACAACATAGTCATTTCTGTATGTTTGTATGTAACTAATAGTCTGATAATCTGATTTTTATGCAGATCCTAAAACTACATAAAGGGACCCTACTAAACAAGACAAACCACGTTCTATTTAATTAGTTAATTTATTGTGGAAAACTTAAAATCTTGTTGTTTTTTAACTCGTGTCCTAACTTTGGTCAAGTCGTATATCATTTCCAGATTGCAATAAATTGTTGAATGCCTCTCACAGCACAGGTTAGAGTGGTTGGAGGAGCCTGAACACTTAACTGATGATGAAGAGTCTCACATTTATACTACTCCCTGAGACAGACACTAAAGGCTCTGTGCAGTAGCCCCCAGGAGAGCTGTCTGCCATGTTTTAATGATGTGACACCTCTTTAAAAGGAGTTTTAACGGGTCTCTCTTCTTCTGCTGTCCCCTTTAAGACGACAAGGGGATGCTGGGGCTCTAATAATTAGTATGAGCACATCTGTTTTTCTTATTCTCCCCCTCAGAGTCAGTGTTTGTAATTTCTTATTTAAACTGTTGCCACTGGTCTCCACCCGCTGACCACCTCACCTGCTGTTTCTTGCTGACAATAGGGGGTAGTATGGGCCTGGAGGAGCAGGAAGAGCTAGTACTGTTGATCCACTGGGATCCTGAACTCCCAGGGAAACTGGGGGCTGTTGGGCCAGGTATGCCCCAAAGACCAGCCTTATCCCTTGGGACCGGTCTGGTGGGGGCCTGGTACTTGACCTGCCTCAGCAGTAGCTCCATCTCATGGGGGGCTGTCCTGAATGGAGAGTTGAAGACCCCTGGGCACTGAAGAAAAAGCAGAGAAGGGGAGAAAGTTTAACTAATATTATACAGAGCCATCGATATGTGATCTGTTGTGTGAGTATATTCACTGGCTGTGTGATAGCAGTACTTGAGTTTGTTACCTTCATACACCAAAACACCACATAGCTGTCCAAATATACAAATACGCTTGTACACGCATACAAAACCTTTCCTTCGCTTCTCTCAAGCAGGGTAGAGATTTGTCACAGACATTTGCAGTAATAATTATTCAAATCACAGTGATCATTTTGCCTGTGTGTTAATTACCAGACCAAAGCTTTGAGTTGGAGGACTCTGTATCTACTCTATATGCTAATAGCGGTGCTTGCTATTTGGGCCACTCTAAAAGACTGGGACAACGGAGAGAAAGGAGAGAGAAAGGGCATAAGTGGGCAATTGCTCCAAGTATATCGACCCAAACCCCACTCTTTTAAAACAACATATTATCAGACAGGTTAATTAGAAAATGCTTTATTATTAGACTGTGAGTACTTTAGATGTAAATGTCAAGTGTTTCAAAAGGAGCAGAGTAATTAATTCAACACCACTGAGCCTGATTTGTTTCTTGTACACAGAGAGAGAATACATAGCGGACTCGCATTCAAACATTTACACATTACAAAGACTCAATGAGTCACAACTGTTTGGATTAATTAGTGTTTCTTTCTTTCCCTTTTTAGTCACAAATCAAAAGACCACAGTTTTGCCACTCACCATCAGTCAGACCATTTTTTTAATATCTGCTACAACAGCATTATTGTCCTTGTATAGTCCAATACAACTGCAATGCAACAATAATCACAACAATTTTGAAATGAGTAACTTTATTTTCCTGCTTGTCTTCTACAGTAAGTTCATTAATGGCGGACAGAAATGTCAGTGTTTGTTCCAGCATAATTTCTACCTTAAAAATGGGACATTGTGTGACCTTGGAAGAATATTTGGGGTGATATATATTCGTGGCTTGCCACTTTGTGCCCCCAGAGAACAATTACTGAGGCTTATACTAAAATAAGAAAAAAACCTTTAGCAATATTCCAACAACAAAATGGCAAACAAGCCATTTTTTCTGAACCATTTGTTTCTGACTGACTGTAAATAGTTTTGCTGAGTGAACAGCTGTCACAGTAGTTTATATAAACCGCCAACGTCTTAAGAACTATGTCCTAACTATGGGTCCCATCCTACAAATAGGAGGCTGGGACCAATCCTGAAGTCACACACATGCAAGCCCAAAACTACCAACCTAGCTACGGGAAAGAGCAATGATGTTGACCCCAGGAACATACCAGCTCTGTCTCTGTCAGGGGGACTTGGGGCCTTTTGGTAAGCTGTGTGTGTGTGTGTGTGGGCTGGGGTCCGAGAAGTGAGGAAGGATGAACTGTGTGGGAGAGCCATCTATTCACTGCTGACAAGGTCAGAGCTACGAAGCAAAAGAGTCCCCTGCCATATGCAGGGAACGAAAGTGAGAGACAATGAAAGAGATGGACAGAGGGTGCAAAAACTTTTCTTTTCTTTTTCTTTCCTTCTTAATTATTCATAGACCAAATACAGTTCATATAAAAGGATTTTTAAAACTACAAACACTGTCACGTGCAGATAATCTAGAATCTGGAGAATCAAATGTGATGAGGTAAAATGGACACTCTGCACCTTTACAATAAACTGTTGTTAACATGTGAGCATTTTCCTAATATTACCTAAGATTTCTAGTTGAACATTGGTTAACTGCACGAGGTGGGTAGCGAGCCAGACGATGACGGTGCTAGTCGCACAGGAATGAGGGAGAGAGCGATAAAGAGAGGGAGAGGAGTGCAGGTGCTGAATCAACAGTGACCACTGTGCTTTGTCTTCATTATGATCCCAGTGGGGAGTCACAGAGATGCATGGATGCCACACACAAACAATCACACACTCACACATACACGCACACCTGTGCCAGGGGAAGCACTAAAATACTGCACTCAGCACATCAGAAGAGCCATGAGGACATACTTACCCAGGTGTGCACATGCAACCCAACTTCTCACAGGCCCCTGTGTTTATAAAACTAAGAGACCTAGACAGTTTCAGTTACACTAGTAACCTGTAATAAACACCAGATCCCTTTTCGGTGGGTTAACCAACTTAACTTAGACTTGTATAGCACTTGGCAGCACTTACGGAGTCAACCATTTCCAACTACAGTGCACTAAGAACTACCATGTTAACGAGTTACTTTAGGATAATGATGATTACTGAGCCCCCGCCCCACCGTACATTTTTCAAAGTTTGACTTTTCATATGCAGTGAATTAAAATAACAGTGCAGGGCTACGCTGGATTAAACCTCTCCCTGCCAGTTTAAAATTGTAATAATATTCACGATGAACAGTATTTTAACAAAGTAAACAATTTAAACATTTTGGAACAGTATGTATTCACAGCATTGTTGAGTTCAACAGCTGTGTGTGCGCCACATGCTAGCCTTCATTCCTCTCACTGCTGTTCCTGCTGCTACATTACAACCTGAATATAATCATTTAGCTGTAACTGAAAGCGTTACTGGTGTAAGTCCTGTGTGCTGATGGTGGACATTTGCTGATTTATTGAAGTTTGTTTGAGTCTGCTCAACATAGCACTGACTGAACAGACCTAAAATATGTATTTCTGACTGATCCATTTTTATGTAGCTGTCGTGAAGAAGGAGCCACCAATTACTATGTCCCTGGTTACATAAGGATTAGTCATTTGTTTTTCAGATGTGTGCATTACAGTAGACCAACCTGCTTTGTACTGAGGAGATGATGTAACCGGTGAGCTTGGTAGACCTTGGCTGTCTGCTCTTTCACCATCTTCAGGCATTTTCTCTCTCTCTTCTGGAGTTCTTCAAGTTCATCGAGATCCCTCCTAGACGGAACAGTTTTGCAATTCAGTTTTAAGTAAGTAGAAAGACTTGCACATTTTTTGTGTTGTAGATTTAATAGTAAATTGATGAAGCTGCACATTTAGTCAATTATCTAAAGTGAGTCAATTACAAGGTGAAAAGTAATTATTATAAAAGTATTAAAAATCAAAAACTCAAATCTTATATGTACGAAAATATGTACACCCATTACAAAAGCACCTCAAATTGCAGCCAGGTGCATCCTCTTTTCTTTAATCATTTTTTATATAAACTATATACAACGTAACACATCAGCCCTGAGGTAAACTCAGATGACACACACATTCACACAGCAGGTCAAGACAAAGCATAGAGACCACCAAGGAACTCTCTGTAGACCTTTACAATAAAATTATGTTGCGGCGTAGATTGGGGGAGGGTATAAACCCGTTCCTAAAGGTTTGAGTGTTCCCAGGAGCCCAGTGGCCTCAATAATTGTAGAAAAGAAAAAATGTGGAACCAGCATGCCTCTTTCTAGAGTTGGCCATCCAGCCAAACTCAGCAAACCAGGGAGGTGACTAAGAACCCTGGTTCTAACAGATCTTCAGTCCTCTGCAGAGACAGATCATGCCAGAAGGATGACAATCAACATCTCAGAAGCAAGCTGTCGATCAGTCCGTCATGGTAGAACGGCTAGACAGAAGTCACTTGAGTAAAAGGCATATGACAGCCTGCTTGTAGTTTGCCAAAGGGCAGAGAGAATAAAAGACTCTCCAGAGAATTTTTTGTTTTCTGGTCTGATGAGACAAAAACTAAACGCTTTGGGCAAAACTCCAAGCACTTTGTCTGATGGACACCAACATCAGGCACTGCTCATCACCTGCCTAATACCATCTTCACAGCCAACTACAGAGAGGTCATTGAAGATAACCTGGGGTGACAGTTCACCTTTCAATACAACAATGACCCAAAGCGTTTAGCCAAAACAATGGTGGCTGGGCTTCAAGACAGGTTTCTGACTGTCCTTGAGGGGTCAATCAGAGCCTAGACTTGAACCCAAAAACCATCTGTGGCGAGACATAAAGGTGGCAGTTCACAGATGCTGATCCAGTTAGTCTAAATTGGAGAAAAACTGCAAGGAAGAATAGGATAAAATCCATCTCCCTTAATGGATTAAGGGTGCTAATACAATTATGAATGAGACAATGTTTTATAAATTCTAGATTAGACATTAAATATTTGGTTATTGTGCATTATCTTATCACTAGACAACTTTAGTTCACAATAAAATATATATACTATATATATATATAAATATGTTGTGTATATTTGTAACTTGTCGTGTACTTGTCTTCCATAAACCTTTAAATTGCCCGAAGCGTTTCCTGAGATGGACACAAGAACTGCATAATAATAAGAAAACGACTAGGAAAAACAAAGCAGAAAGAAAATCTGTGAAATAAAAACAACAGAATGAGACTGTGTGGAAGAAAAAAATGCATGGGGCTAGAGATGGGAGGATGATGGATATATTTCATCACTGCAGCCAGGACAGGTCTGTCTGTGACATCTGTTAAGCAAAGCTGGCTAAATGGGATGCATTAAAAGTCCATACACAGCAATTTCATTCCACAATCACATAGCCTTATTGTTACATGGGGGTAATAAGTTACAAAGGGACTTGGAAACAATTACTAAAACACACATGCCATGGTAATGTGAACACACACACACACACACACACACACACACGCACACACACACGCACACACACGCCTAAGAGTAAAACCAATCTAATTCCCAGAGAACAATACCAATGAGAGTTTAGCCAAAGCTCATCAACAATCCTTCATCTCCTTTTCTTCCCCTAGCCCTTCTTGTCTTCTTCTTCTCTACTGTTCACTTCTACCCAACTTCAGCTTTAAATTACAAGCGTCCACGGAGGAATCAGAATATTCATAGTGTGTTTGCAATGTAAGGTTAACGCATTCTGCGGCTGCTGACATTTAAAAAGAAATCACAACATCATTCCTGTTGCCTTCCTCAGCACCAGATTAAATTACAAAATAAATGAAATATGCAGAGCGTTGTGTGTGTGTGTGTGTGTGTGTGTGTGCGCCATGTTGTAAGAATGAGAGCCAGTCTAAATATGTCTGTGTTTATGTAATACTAAACAGTCATCTAATACTGTGTGTATGAATGTGTGGCTCTGTGTGTGTAAATATAGAGGTTGCTTGGCCTCTATTTGTGCACCAGGCTAACTTAATAATATAAAATATAAAGTTTCAGTTTATCGTGGGACAGCCTGGTTCACAAACCAATTGTTAGATGCGTGTGATGTTTTTAGTATATGTGTCTCACACTGTTAGTCCATGCATTAATATTGCAATAAAAACAGACTGGCATTGTTTTGTTCAGTGGTCAGAACCTGCTGTCAGTGTTTAAGTGCAATTATATCTGTGTTTGTGTGTATGTATTAACGTTTGTATGTGTGTTGACACTTCTGGGTTTGTGTGTGTATGTCATGCTGAATGGGTGACCTTTGCTTCCCTGCCCCCAGCCCCAGTGTTATTAATTGCTATGTAGTGGACAAAAGCCAAACAGATTTGTAACGGCTGAAGGCACCTCGATCTGTGTCGACCCAACCAGCCGCCACAACATACAACCCTCATTAGCCCTGTTCGGCATGTGGCACATGCCCTCTTGTGTGTGCGCGCGTGTGTTTGACTGAGTGAGGAGAAAGGGGGAAAAAAAGCTATAAACATTTAGTAGGGACAAAAATCTCACTTTGTGTATTTTGAGTGCACAGATGACTTGAACATTTACTTGAGGTGCATATTCTGTCATTCTTAAATATATAATTATTACTTATTATAACCTGCCCTTATATAGACATTATAATGATTAATACATGTATGTAAATATTTATTAGATCATTTTATTGCACAAAATGCTAAAACCGTTAAAAAGCTCAGCCTTTAAAGATATTCAATATCGTTAGATTTGGTTCGAAAATCATAATTTTCCAAAGATTGTGTTCAGGAGAATTAAGAATCAGATGCACCAAGAGACAAACAGCATTTAACTTTTTCCTTTTCTTTTTTTATATTCAAGATCTTTATTTTAGCAGTAAGTGGAAAAGTACTTTCATGTGTTCTGGATACTGTATTATCAGTTTTATCATGGAATAAAATTATGAATCTGTTATTTATGTTATTTTTATTTATGTTTTTGCTCCCATTTTTCATGAGCTGAACTCAAACATCTGTAAATGTTACTACATACACAAAAGACCCATGACTCTCAGATATTGTCCTCAAATCTGTCTACAGCATTAGACAGCATGAATATTGCACAGGTGTGCCTTAGGCTGTGCAGTTTGATCAAACAGCACAATGCCACGGATGTCGAGACTAACAGTCTAAGGCACACCTGTGCAATATTCATGCTGTCTAATCAGCATCTTGAAATGCCACACCTGTGAGGTGGCATGGATTATCTCGGCAAAGGAGAAGTGCTCATCAACACACATGTAGACAGGTTTGAGAACAATATCTGAGAGTCATGGGTGCCTTGGGAGTCTTTGGTGTATGTAGTAAAAGTTTCAGATGTTTGAGTTCTGCTCATAAAAAATGGGAGCAAAAACAAAAGTGTTGTGTTTATATTTTTGTTTAAAGTAACTATCTATTCATCATTAACCACTTATCTGGGATTGGGTTAAGCAGGGCCTTAGCAGGAAATCCCAGACACCCTTAGCTAGGCAGCATGAAAGCTCAAGGGCTGACACAGGTCTAGCAGCTGTCCAAACAATTATTTCCTCAAGGAGATCAATAAAGCATCAATTATTATTATTATCATACATAGTCTGCCCCGGGGCCTTCTCCTAATGGGACATGCCCAGAACACCTCCCCAAGGAGGCATCCGGGTGGCGTTCTGACCAGATGCCCGAACCCACGCAACACGGCGTCTCTCCCTGATTACTGAATTTCCACCCTATCTGTAAGGTTGCATCCAGCCACCCAGCTGAGAAAAGAAATTTTGTATGCTTCTATCTACATTTTTGCTCTTTCGGTCACTACCTAGACCTTGTGGCCATAGGATGTGTGTAGGAACGTAAATGGCCAGCACAGAAGTCTAACAACTGAACACACTCAAGTTCAGAACAGGGAGGCCGTTTTTACCAATGATGCCTCCCCAAGATTCACTATCACGAGCCAAGGGGGCCAAAAGCAAGCCCACCCTTGCCCGACAACTCCAGAGTGAAACAAAGTCCAGCCTTGCTCGAGAGGAATGCTGCCAGTTTCGGCAGCCAAGTATCGGTACACCAGCCCTCCCGTCTACAGCCACCACCCATAACACTACTATGGCCCCTCTTGCAGATGCTGGGCCAATGAGAGAGCTACTTAAAACATGCTTAGCATACCATAAAATGCACTGTGGACTGTAAGTACTTACGTACTGACTATAGACTATAGCTAATCAAGCATACATGTAGTACTTTCAAATAATTGGAAGCCTAACTGACTTTACTTGACTTGACATTTTCAACCTAGACTGTTAACTTATTTAAATGGATAATATAGTATGACTACATTTCTTACTACTTCCTCAATTATTTACCTGCTGATTCACAATGGGGCGTCAAGGACTGATAGGACATCACAGAGAGAGGCATTATGGGACAGCAGGCCACACCTCTGGTCATCTAGGTTAGCACCAGAGCAGCTAATTGGCCAGGTCTAAATATTTAATGGAGCCTTGACCTGATTGGCTGTTTTAATTACTCCAATTAAATGATTCAATATCTGGCAAAGAGGTGGCAGTCGGCCAGTCAATTCAGACAGTGACCAGCTCAATGTATTGAGTCCCAGACACCCTCATAACAAAGCCGTTCTACCTAAGTGACTGACTGATTGATTAACTAATTCACAAAATTAGCAAAACATGGAAGGTGTGGAAGCAAACAATGAACTCCGTATTCAATATTCCTAATACTTTAAAAGAGAGAAAAAATTATTTCATATATTTTCTATACTATTCTTCTTTATATCACTCTCAAAAGTAATTTTCTAAACAGGCAGGCTATATATATATATACACACACACGCGCGCGCACACACACACACACACACACACACACTGAATGTACAAATCCAATCAGTGAAGAAGTGAACTTGTCTCCACCCAAACTGAATCAGAAAGAAAAAACAGCAAAAGAAAGACTGATGCATAGAAACGGAGTGATCGTAGGGCAGCCGTGCAGGCAGGCCCGCACTTTCCACCATAGCAGCTGTCCTTTCATGAATGTCCTTGAGAGGGACACAAGAGACGGAGGAATGAAGGAGGCTGGAATATAGAGAGACAAGGAATAACTAGAGAGAGTATGAGAGCATAGCATGAGAAGAGAAGAACAAAAAAAGTCTAGTGCTACACAGCCAACACAAACTTTATAAATTCTCCCTGAGCTTTTTCTGTTCTCTTTAGAATACGTTAAAATATTTAGTACCATGTTGTTGCAACATTGGAGAATTATTTATCTGATTATGGCAGTAATAATTATCCAGCTGTTTATTGTAGATAGAGGAATAAGTCATGCAGTCAACAGGCCATGTTGGTGGCAGCAGCGATGACACCAGCACATTTAGTAAATATGCAAAGCGGGCTTGCTCTGCTTTTCTAATTGCCCCCATCGTCCCACTGCATGCCCTTATTAAAGCCCAGGAACTTTAAGTGTCTCCCTGACAAAGTGATAAATTGTTGGGGTACCATGGAAAACTGTGGCAGAGTGGGGATTGCATCGGGGTCCTGACTTCATTAGGCTATGCAGAAGGAGAGGAAGGATGAATGGGGATGGACACTGAGGCACAGTGAACCAATGGCAGAGAGAAAGATATAGTGCAAAATAGAAAGAGAAGGCGAGACAGAGGACAGAGGCGCGGAACACGAGAGAGAGGCAGAGTGAGGGCAGTCAGTAGAAGACAGCAGCATAAGTAGTCTGTATTAGTTGGACACTGTACTTAATGAAATGACACAGATGCTTTCATGTGGGAGAAAATCTGTCACAATAGAGGAAAAGATACTGAAACATAGAGCCAGAAAGAGAAAAAGAGGTTCAACAGTCTATGTATTACTCCTGTATCATTACCATGCGCAGCCGATCAGCCTGCACTAAAAGGGACCATTAGTCCTTCTTTGAATAATTTATGCAGCAGGTTGGACGGACAGACTTACAGACGGAGGTGGATTAAAAAGTGGACCATTGTGTGGTGAGTGATCAGGCAGCGTGCGATCTGAGGGCTCGCTGGCTAACACAGAAAGGATATTTTAAATAAATGCCGGCATGGCGTTAATTGATCATGACCCTGGCAGCGCTAAATAAACATGTGATTAACTGCAGAGAAAGTGACCTGAACACCCCAAACCACGGTGGAGGAGGGGCGCGTGTGTGTGTGGAGGGAAGGGGGGGGTCACATACAGTAGATGAAACTGAAACAACACAACACACCCAGTACAATTAAATCACATATAGTTTTACAATTATTATTTGTATTTATTATTAATCAATTAAGGATCAAATTTAAGAAGATGAAAATAGATTGGAAAGATAGTCTAGGGCAGTGTGACAATGTTTAATAACGTCTCATTTGGTATTTGTGTAATACAAATTAATCTATTCTGAAATACTTTTTCATAAAGTTTTATTAAGCTGCATATTCTTTTATATAATTACACTATTTTCACTATTACGTTTGTAAATGACCATTTTAAATAGGTTACAGCCACAATAATTTTGGGTTTTATGAGCAGAATTTTGATAGTTTTAGATCTTTAATCCCTGTTTACGGTCTCACTGTAATTGGTAGTTGTGTACATGTCAGTGGAAACACTGGAATGCACTTTAACAGCCTAATCCTCCCTACCTCTAAAAGGGGAAATCAGTGTGGAGGAAAGGTGGGGAAGTGAGGGGGGAAGTGAGTGATCCAAGGAGCACTTTAACAAATTTACATTTAATTTTAGCTGAGGCCTTAAGATATTTTGGGGTAAAATATATTAGCAACATAAAAAATGTGACTATTAGCTAAATGCAGTGGGGTTTTTTTTGTCAAAAATAAAAGATGGCGTATCTCTAGTAGTAAGCCCTGGAGCACAGGATGTTTTATTAATGCACGAGCTGCGGTTCAAATCAGAGGCTAATTTTTAATTTCTTCACATCGTTCACTTCTCTCTCTTGGCCTCAAGCGCTTTAGAGGACTTCTCTCTCTCTCTCTTCTTTCCTGTCTATCTCTTTGTCTCTCGATCTCTCTCTTACTCTACTTGTCCTTTCCTTTTCCACTCTCCTTGTTCCCTTCCTCTGGGGTAACAACTACGCATGTACACATTTTACCAACACTCTCTCATGCACACAAACACGTATTTATAAGGTTAGGAGCACAGAAGTACCACTTTAAACCAACAACTTTTATGTTAATCAAATATTTTCACTGTGACTGATCCAGGAGAGAAATGGGAAAAGACAAGAGGATTGTAGCATTGTAGTCAACAATGTCTCCTAAATGCTGTATGATATAGATTTTCTCACCTTTTCAAACATATGAAAGCAAAGAGGAGCAGGCATTAATTCAATTGCAATGATGTCAAACCCCTCGCTTTCTCATATACAGCACGATTTGCTTTTTTTTGTGTTTCTTTACCTGACAAGTTCATTTTTCCTGGAAAGTCCTTCCAGATAACGCTTACGTGCGTAGAAGTTATGAATATACTTCCTCACAAAGAATCCCCTCCACCTCCGCTGGATCTGTGAGGGATTAAAGCATGGCTGAGGTTATTCTCAGAAATTGTCCAACAAGGTAGAGAATGCAGTAGCAATTATTAATATAAAAGAGGATCGTAATCATATTGTTTCCAATATCGCATACTGATGAGCATTATTTCTCTTTAGTTCACCTGGTGTAATGTTACATAAACAAAATAAATACTCTATATTTGTAGTGAAACCATGCAGTTTTCCCCTGTAGTGATGGAGGGACAATCCAAGGTGGGACAGACAGCTGTCACAGCTTCATACGTTTAACTGTATCAGTCCACATTGATTGTGGAGGCTGCAGATTAGCTATCACACGCACCCCCACACACCAGTGGACCATTTTAAAGCAAGGGGGCTGATGTCCTTCAGACTAATTAGGAGATTAAAACAATGGCAGGTAAAAGAATAATCACACTATGAGGAGGAGGAGGAGAGAATAGAAGAAGTGGAGGATGGGGAAAAAAACAACAAAGAGCAAAATGAGAATTAGCATTGATCTGCCAGTCAATAGATAATTTTAAATAAAGTAATTGCCGCCTCACGAGTTCTTGCTGACCTTTGTTGACTAGTGAAATCGATGCTGTTGAATCTAATACAAATCCGAGAGGCAGCATGTAAACACTGGTTTCTATTACGACCCTAATACATTATCCTCTGTTAGCTACCAAGCCGTAATAAAGGCAACAGGAGGGTAGAGGGAAAAAATTCAATTGATTCAAAGTAAGTGTCACAGGAGGATTCCGAGATGACTGTTTCTCTCTTTTTGTCTTTTACATGCTGACATTTCTAAAAACTAATATCTGAGATCTCCTTTGTTGATACATTTTGCAGATGTTCTATCTTATTACTTAAGTTTTATACACATACATTACCACGCATGGCTCAGTTTGTCTATTATCTCTTGTTATCAAGAAATGATGATGTTGCTATGTAGTGCTCACAGTCCTGATTAAACATCAAACCTACTGCATTGCTAAGTCTTCCTACAGGTGGCATCATAGAATTATGATTGTAAAAGAACTCCTTCACCCCAGAGACTCAATATTCCATTCCTGCCTAATTCAAGAAACAAGATATTATTTCATTCATTTATTCATTCAATCAACTATTTTTAACCATCTGACGTTGAAGTTGCACTTTATTGATTGGGCTGGGGAAATCTGTCTCATGATATCTTTTTAGAAGCTGTGGATAGTGAAGCACGAACCATTTCCCCCTCTTAGATTAAAACCATGGTCAAAAGCCATAGCAGGAATGTTATGAATACCTTAATGTATGCCTTATGTAGTGGGATTAAATTGCAGCTATCAGTCAAACATAGAATAAAAAAGAGTCTGCCCAGAAAAATGTATTTTGTCCCTTGTGGTGTCCAAACCCAGTATCTTTATAAATTGCCATCCACTGAGCCACTTTGTTGTCCCATTTATATATTGCACTCAACAGGAAACTGTGGTTATTTTATATGAGTAATAAAAGGCTCTTTTCTCTAACTTCAGGATATCCAGCTTTGCTGTGATGGTGACATCACCCTAGCCTTTCATCTCGTGCCCTACAACAGCTGGGTTAAACATTATGCCTGGATCTGTGTGTTTCATATAATGCGGCATTTATTGGACTGACTGGGTGGTTGTGTTTTATTTGTTGGAATTGTGTAAAATGTGATGCCCTCAATTTCTTGGGGTTTCCACTAATATGAAAATATTGTACTCAACACTATCTCCAATAAAAACTAATGGATTTCTTTGCTGGAGCATAAAAGCATTCAAAGGTTTAAAATGGAAATGGGGGCTATATGAATTAGTAAAAACATAAGGTTTCTGCACAACATCCCTGTAAACATGACTGCCACCGCAAATAATTTACTACCTGATCGAAAAAAAGAAATATCTCACTAAACCAATCATAATTTATTTTTCTAAATACTGTAACTAACTCTAAATTATATAGAAAATAAATAGTACAGGAATATCAAGAATCAGGGGGAAAACTAGAAAAGGTTGTGTGCTGAGATGATGTTCCTAAAGGCTGCTAATAATGGGGCCTCTTATTCACAGCACACGCAGAGAAACAGAGAGTCCCCCCACCACGACACTCCTTTTGCTAAAACAAGACACTGTGGTGATATTTACCCTGACCGCCATCTCCTCGTAGAAATTCATCTTCATGATAAAATATGCCGCCTGTGAACACAAAGTAAAAGATGGTGTTACATCTTGTCTCCCAGCCCTCTGATCTGTCCACAGCAGGCGTCAAAGATAAAGAGCTCTTTATACATAATACATTGCACAGAGGCAGCGCAGATAGGGCCGCTGTAGAGTGGAGGGAGGCGGGAACGGGGCAGAAAAGGATGGAGGGAAAACAGGAACGCGAGAAAAAGTCAGGGGGATGGAAAGGGAGAGAGAGAGTGAGAGACAGTGGTTAACAGGACTGTGTACCAAGGGGAGGACAGTACTCTCTTAATACACCAACACAGGCAAGGGCCAAGAAAATCTATGGTAGTCAAGCAGCGAGCTAATGGAGATGTATGACGGCCAAACGCTCTCCTCTGGATTTCATAATCAATGACAACGCTGCCAGAAGAGACTAACAAAAGGCCAGAGAATATTCAGCGGCATACTTGATAAGCCGTCGCACACCAAACGTGCCGGTCGACCACTGGGGGCACATTTCAGGAGCAAACTGGAGAGTCGGCCATAAAAGAGACTTATATCTCAACACGTCTTTTTTAATAACGACAGGGAAGCAAGCGAGGAGAGGAAAAGGGAAGGAAGACAAAGGCTTGAAAGGAGGCTGTAAATTCAGCTTGATGTTTTGAGATGGGGCTTTGTGCATGTCACATTACACATGATAAGGTCTGCAAGAGTGAGAGAGGAAAAGACAGACAGGCAGAGAGAGAGAGAAGAGAGGAACACCAGAATCTCTCAGGGCTAATTCAGAATAGTGCACTGTGGCAATTTTGAGTGATTTAAATTAGTGCTCGTCTGTTTCCAAATGAGACCAAACAGTCTCTTTTTAGCCCATATGTGTGTTGTGACACATCCTTCATCGTTTATTTCAACACCCCCTCACCCCAACCCCCCCTTCCATTTCTTGAACGCCTCCCAAACGGCGGCTGGCAGTTATGCTTTAGCAAACAGTCAATTTACAGGCATGATAAATAGCTTGTTGTGATACGTTTACAAAACTCAATCCAGGGGAAAATTATACGTGAGTGCGCTGGGTATTGGATTCAGTATCAACAATCTGTTCAATTAAGAAGCAGTTGGAGGCAATATGCCGAAAATAGGGCCTTGTTTTACTAAAGCATCCACATAAACACCCCCCGCACACACACAAACTCCACGACTCTACTCTATTCCTCTCTACACTCTTACTATATGCATCCCAGGAGTTGCGATATAGATGGAATTCCTTATCATATTGCATCATATTTCCTAAGTGCTAATTTCCCAATGTGTAATGAGTGAATTATATTTCTTAAGGTCAGAGACAGAGACTTAGGAATATAGCAATTGAATTCTAATGCATGCTATCATAACATAATCAATATATCTATAACTATTCCAGGCGCAGGCTTACCTTCACCATTTGTCTGAAACGTGCCCTTGCTGTGAAGCCACGCCACATCTTCTGTATAATGATTGCCTTCTTGTGCAGATAGCTGTGATAAAGTCATATTGGGGAAAGAATTGGATGGATATGATTTATTAGTTTCTTTTAAGAGTTATACATAGATGTACATGCAAGGATATTAAACTGTATATTCTTTATTTGATCATTTGGTAGATTGTTATGCTGAGAGTTTTTGCAGTGATTGAGTACAAAACATCCAGAATACATAAAAAGGAAGAGAATTAAACCCTTCTAGAATGATGAGGAAGCTGTGAATTAAGAAAAATATATAAATACATAAATTGGATTATGTTCCTTAAATCACTACTGTAATAAACCTAAAGACATGTTTTTTTGTGTAAAAAATAAAGACACAAGTGATTTTCAGCACACAAATGCCAAGTAAAAAAAATGTTATACTTAAATTAGAAGGCCAAGGAGCATTATGCTCACAAATGCACAAAGACACACACACACACACAGAACATTTGTGCTCCTCCAGGCTTTTTGATCATGTCTGATGAGCCTTTCACCCCGTTTAGTCAGTGGCACACATTTGTATTCATCTTCAAACATACTCTAAATGCAAGTCCACTGCGATTCTGTGCCTCCAATGAGGCCATCAATTTCCAAAAGGCCATTTATATGCCCAGAAAATCAATGCTTATAGTGGGGATAGCACAACCCCAGAGTTGCACTTAGGCAGCTAAAATTGTTGCTAATTATCCACTTAACACATTGATCAATTAACTAAAGTAATCTGAATTAACCTACTGTCTGGAAGTTTGTCTGCTGACCCTGCAGAATGGTGCCGGGGTCACAGCATAGGAACAGGCACAGAGATAGACATTCATTTCTCTGTGTGTGAAAGGAGCACAGAGTGCAAGCCACATTTATTCCTCTAGGCCATTTGCAAAGCTCTAGAAGTGGGATAATTATGGGAGTGAGTTAGTGTCAGGGTTTTCCTTGAAATTAACTCTTAAGAGTAGTGCCTGAATGTTTTTCAGCCCTGAAGGAAAAAGGCATACCTCAAATTGGTATATAAAATATTAAGGCTTGTATTATTTTTTGCCTGTGGCATATGAAGCAATACAAAAAGTCTGGTTTACAGATTTAAATTAGGCTAACGCACACTCTCTACACATGCACACATCATACCTGAGGTAAGCCCGAACCTTGCAGGCTCTGAACCAACTCTGAATGCAGGTGGCGGCGTCGTGCTCCCTCTGCCTGTTGTCCTCAGCTTGTCTAAAACACACGTATAAAACAGTAGTTCAAAGTGTAGTAATACTAATAATTCTGGTACATGAACTTGCAGATGCAGACACTTGTACTAGTGTTAGTAGACGTTAGATTAATTCTGCTATGGCACCAATACCGATGTTAGAACCACAATATCTTAAGCAACGAGCAACGCTGGCGACTTTATGGATAATCAAAACAATGATGTATTTTAACTTTCAACCACAATTTATCCGTTGGCCAACACACAGTTAATGTTCCTGGTCCAGCGTTACGTCTGCTAACATATACGTTGCATGTATGCGCAGTAACTAGCAAAGCATGACTGTAGCATTAGTTAGCATCCCACTTAACGTTTGCGAAGTCGCGTGAGAACTTTCGCTTAGACTTTCTCTGAATAAAACCCAGCCTCCTTACACATACGACACATGCCTGTTTCTGCTGAAGTATTCCTCCTTAAACCTGTCAAGTTCACTTTTTAGTTTCAGCAGCGCCGCCATGTTTCCTCGGTCTCCAGTTTACCTGTTGTCTTGACAACTCACGTGTTTCCCAGGTTACCGAAGATACATCATGTGATCCAGGAAATGGATGAGAGATGTCTTTACATGACAATAAAAAGGGTTTACTTCCGTGCGTCTTATATTTATATATATATTTACAAATATACCAATAAAATGTTGTTGTATCATTGTGATATGGATTAAACTCCTGTCACTGAATATAGAAATTTAATCAGCTCCACAATTGCCACAGTCTGTCAGTGAAAACATTTTATTCTGAATTTTAACATTTGGTTATTTGTCAAAGAAATCAACTAAAGCAACTAAACTTTCCATCAGCATTTTATCCTACATTGTTTAAAAACTGATTTCCTATGGAGTACTATGAATTTTGTATATTTACCAGGAGATGCATTGTGGAATATGCATTAATCATTTTCAAGGCTCGTGAAACAAGTATGAATAGATTAGTACCACTTTTTTTTTGATGCACCTACACTTCTAAATATACATAAGCATTATATTAACTTATATTTTAACTTATTAAGCTAAGAATCTAAGTTACTTAATTCATCATATATTCATAAATCACCATAACAAATCTTAAAAATACTAAAATGAATACAGAAAAAAAACAACTGCTAGACTCTGCTTACTATACTGAAGTAAATTTAGTGTGCGAATAATATAAAGATAGGGGGGGAATACATTTTAAAAGTGTCTGTGCTCTGGATGCAGATTGTGGATCTGTGTATTGATCTGCCAGGTGCCTCACTTCTTGCATCCATCCATTTATTTTCTTCCTCTCCTGACGTTATCACCTTTCATCATACAGTTATCAGTTTATTTGTCCCCACTCTTCCCCTCGTCTTTACTCCTCCACTCCTCTTCAGTCACGCTCACCTGTCAAAACGATCACCTCAGCGGGGGGAGTCTGTCTGTTTGTGTGTGCATTTTTGGATCTGTGCAACGAAAGATATGTGTCTGGCCAACGGTCATAGGAAGACTGTCCGTATTATAGATTACTCCTTAGAGACAGGCAAACGACAAATACCAAAAGTAAGTGTGTGTGTGTGTGTGTGTCTCCAGGCTGTTTTTTGTCTGTGTACCAGCCTGCTCCTCCATGAGCTTATTTGAGTTTTTTTTCTACCTCTCTGTCTTTCTATGAGGCCAATTTGCTGTCTGAGGGCCACCACAGCGGTGAAGAGCAGTAGGTAGACGTGCTAGAGTTATGGCTGGAGGGGTGAACCCGTGGTAGCTCAGCCCATCCATCCAGGGCCGGCAGGAGGGCGGCCACCCTGGTAATTACCGGAGAAATGTTGTTGTGACAAGACTGCATGTGAGTGAGAGAGCGAGAGAGAGAGATTTTTAAGGAAGTGTAGTTTTTGACATGATCATAAGGACGACTGGAAGCCATTTGTCCTTGTGAAACGCTGATTAGGTGTCACCGGGTGTGTATCTGTGAGAGAACGACACACACAAAGAAAGAATAAGAGCACTTCATAAGAAGACATGCTGTTTACACACTGTCTAATGACCCACTTCTGGACCCGGCCAGACCATTATCTTCTCCGTGTCCCTCTACACTTGTAATGCACTTCACCATCAAGCCACTTCCTCCCCTCTCATCTCTTCAGATATTTCCTCTTTCATCGCTCTTCATCTTTTAACACTTTTTCTGCCTTCACTTTTCTCTCCCCACCCTCCATCCCTTCTCAATCAAAACATTTTTGTAACTCCGTGAAGCAGTAATTCCTTACACAGGGTTACTCGTGTCTCTCTTCCCCTGTCTCTGTCTGTGTTTCGCTCTATCTCTCCATACGGGGCATGTCATTTAACATGCCTCCAGTCACCTCTCACAGTCAGGAAGCTCATCCAACCAGTCGCTCTCGGTGCCCATTGTTCCTAAATGAGGGCCATATGCGCTGCGGCCAGCACTGGTCATAAAGACACACACGCACACACAGCAGTGGTGATGCCGCTAGTGTGTGCAAGTGTGTGTGTGTGTTTTTGCATGTATGTGTTTGAGACGGTGACACATTGCGCTGCTCTGTACATGTGTATGAATCATTATTGTCTGTGTCAGCGTATGACTGATTACACGAGTGTCTGTGGCTCGGCCGCGCATCTGTGTGTGTGTGTGCGCGTGTGTTTCTGCAGCCACAGTAGGGTGCGGTGGGTGAAATGTGTGTTTCTCGGCCGGGGCCAGTCCAGCCATTATTATTAAACATCTGTCCGCAGCACATTAATTCCCCCACTCTGACGCATCCCTCTCTGCCCAGGGATCACTTAATTGAAATCCATAATGACTCTTTCTTCTCTTCTCTCCCACACTGAGCAAAGTGAAGCTGGGAAGTGTAATGTGTAGGCAGAAAGGAGGCTCCTATCGGTTTTTATCAAAACACCATGCACGTTTGAATCATAGCGAGTGTGTGTCCTCACACTAAGTAATCTAGTTAAAGTGTTTAATTGTGCCTATTTGTTTGTTGGTGTATTAGTCCAAGAACAGTTTTAAATAAAAAAAGGACAATCAAGTTGAAAATAACCAAAAGAGCAAAGAATAGAAACAGAAGGTTAACGATGAAATCTTCAATGAGGATGAAAATAAGCCAAGCAGCTCAGATATATAATTCTAGATTATTCTGGTCCATGCTGGTTCACAGCCTCAGAAAACTAGATCAGCAATGACCCCTCCGATTTATTTTATTTTTTGAACACTAAAAACTCTCTATATAAAATAATAATAATCAGCATTGTGTTTTGAATCAATTAATATCAAAGTTTTTCCATCATTAAGTAACTAAATATTCAGATGTTTAATTGTCCATGTATTTTTTCAGTAGTTAATGTTATGTTATAAAAATGTTGATTCTTGAAACTCATCGATATATTTTCAATTGAACTCAAACACAAAGTCACACACATGATAATTGAATTTGAAGAGATATTTGAATTGTTAATTCAGAAGAAGCACACAGATTACCTACCACCAAAGCCAGTCATCTTTTCCTCACACTAAGAAGATGTGCAAAAGGCCCTTAAACCAACATCTCATCTACACCCTGAAAGGCCCCAGGGTAGCCTGAATCTTCCTAACAAAGCTATGCAAATTGTTTCCTCTGCCTCAGGTTGCTGTTACTTTTTACAGCGGCAATGCTTTTAAACCAATTTGAAGCCACCTCTCTCTTTTTTTTTTTCCTCTCCATCCCATCCCCTCCCTCCCACCTTTTCCTCATTCCCCATCGTAATATCCTACTAATGGATAAAAACTATGATTGTGCCGGTAGAGGAGAAATATCATACCTTTATTAGCTCACCTATACCCACAAAGAGAGGCAGAGAGGGAGCGAGAGAGAAGTAATGAATTGAGCATTGTGTAAAATAGTTTAATGCAGGGGTGGTTCATCATTATTTGTGGCGGATTGCGTTCAGACAGGGGTGATCCATTAGTGTGGTCGTTTCCATCTGTGTATGCGTGTCTCAGTGTGTGTTTGTGTGTGTGTCCCAACCAGAAGGACATTCGCTGCTGCCGGCCCCACTGTCACTATGAGAGATTCATCACCACACACACACACACACACACACACACACACACACACACAGGGGCTACAGTACACATGTGGCATTATTGTTCCATCATTACTCCTCTCATTCTTCTTTTCAACAATTTGTCATTTAGCTGTTTTTGTTGACACACACACACAGAATTATTTGGATTTCTGTGTTGACCGGTGTAGATGTAAAAATAAAAATGCAAGTATGTGAGATTTCACCTTTCCAGCAGTGATTATGAATGAATATGAGCCATAAACATAGTTTTTAAATTAAATAACTGACTTTTTAAATTAAAGAAGTGACTGTATTCATTTTGTTGCTTTAGTTTAAATTTAAAATGGTGTCTTATCTTTCTCCACTGTTCACTATTTTCTCTCACCTCAGCCTTGCTTTTATACCGAACTTGCCTGAACTTACTCTCACAAACTGTGTATTAACTCTCTTAATAATTCTTTAGAAACAAAAGCTCACTTAATGTGGCTGAAAACGTTTGTTCCCAGCTCTTTTATTTTGAAGCAATTTTTTTAAAAATTACGTCTTGTGTTTTCATGACACGTTTAATAGAAAGGAGGGAAAGAGAAGAAAGCAGGAATCAAAGAAAAGAAGAGAGTAAAGATAAGGAGAGACATTTTTAGTTGCATGATTGCCACATCTGATGGCCATTCCTTTACCCCCATACACCCACATCCACAATCACATTCTCCTTTCAAAATAAAACCCTCAGTAGTATAAAGCAATGTAGATTTTTTCCTATGGACTCAATATTGGAAAGGGAAAATAAATCATCTAGTGCATACTCTGATCATGGCAGGGAGCAGGCGTGCATCTGAGGATTCTCCGTCTCATCCCTCTCTGTAGCGCTTCACTACTTACACTTCACTTGCTCTTTTCATCTACCGATACCCATTCACTGATACACTCATCTCTTTCTCTTTTGTTCTGATTTCTGTCCGTCTTTTGCTTGCTCCGTCTGGTTTACATTGCTTACTAGATGTATCTTTGTCTCCCTGGTTTCGTCCTCCTGTGGGTGCGTGTACATACATATGTCCAGTCACTGCAACCACCGGTCCTCTTTGGTCCCGGCTAATTGGTTGGACCGTGTGAGAGACAGGCTGGAGAGGTGGCCAGACCCGGCAGTGAGTGTGTGAGCGTGTGTGTGTAAGAGAGAGAGAGATGTCCTCTGGCATGCCTCAGAGAGCTAATCATAACCACACTGCAGAGATTAATGAAGTCAAGAGCAATCAGCCCTGACACACAACAGGGACACACACACTCATACACATGCACATACACACAGGAACGTATAGTGGTTCTGGCTCAGACACGCTGGACCTTGTTTCGCTGAGGCAGTGACATGTGGACTGACTTAATGATTAATTGAATCTCTTCCTGTGTGAACATCTGTACCTACATATGTTGCTATTGTCGGAGTTCCTCTTTGCTTGTAACTGCTACTCGGCCCCTCGCTGTGGTTTTAGCTCAGGTGGATTTGTGTATGTGGGAATTTGGAGGACTTCTGCTGTGCTCTGTTGCAAACAGTCCCTTTACTACTACTACTGTTGTAATCTTGCTAATGCAATAGTTTGCTTAGTGTGTTAGACAGAAAGCATGAGGTACAGATACGCTGGCTCCTGACTGTCCGCCATAGAAACAAGTGCCAGTTAGTTATGTCCATAGTTGACATAAACTATGGAAACTTCACATGGTCAAGCTGAGAATATCTTCCTGTAAGCAGAAGTGAAGAAAAGCAGTCTGTGTTCCAACCTGTGCACCCGTCCCAGGCTGGTCAGCGAAGCCTGAAATAAGAATCCGACCTGTGGTCCATTTCTTAATCATCATTTATCCACAATGAGAGGATTCAATCAAGAGCAGGCAGGGTGGACTGGTCAACGCCAACACGTCAGGATAAAGCAGCAACAGAAAGAGGCCCACAGCCATGTGGCCACCTCACATTATTTAGAAGGCTGGGCCTCAGGCAGGTGGTAATGGCTATGGATTTAGCTAGCTGGGGGCACACCTGCCTTTGGGCCAGCAAGTTCCCCAGACACTGACTCTCCCCCCCGCCCAATTACACACTTTTTAGGGGTTGGCTGTGAGTCCTGCCTTGGGGACTCCAGGACCACGGCCACCATCTGCAGATCCTGGTTCCCAGTTGTCATCCACAATGATGAAATCATCCATGCAGGTTACAGACAACATCTACTGGTGTAGCTATTTTACCAGAGGCAGAAGAATCACCACCAGTGTGCAGTGGAGTCTGATTCTGTGGCTGCTGATCGAGAATGCACCACATTACCACCATGTTGGTCACCACTAAGGCTGACTGTCCTCATGACAGGAGCAAACCAGGAGGTGTACTGATGTGTGGTCAAACAGACATCGGTATCTCTGCTGGACAGATAAATAGACATGAACAGAAAATGCAGACTGACAGCAGCTGTACTGTGGCTGACTGCAGCATCATGCCAGCTAATTTTCCCTCCCAGCCCACAGCGCTACCAAAACTGCACCCTAATGCTACAACAACCATCGTCCCAGTAGGTGGAAAAAAGCAAGAGTTTTCTTGCTTGGCTCTTAAATAAATGAACGAGAGGGAAAAAGCAACCTAACAAAACAAACTTGCTCCCAAATCAAATCTGTAAATATGAAATCAAATCCTTTACTGTCGAATGAATACGTTTGGTGTAAGTGTGGTTCACGCTACACTTTCAGTGTGTGACTCGAGTCTCGTTTCTGACTGTGAAGTAGTTACTGGTTCCCAGTGTCCAGACTATAACACGCATGAGCACACTTACATTTGTGGTTCACTTTGTGTGTTCCAGGAGCTTTAAGTGGGTTTGACCTTTTGTTTACACACAGATTTCTTTTCACACCTCACCACTGACTGATTAACTATTAATTGAGAATATTTTCATAAATGTTGATGGATGTAAAGATATTTTGATGCAGTGGTGCAGATACGTGGGGGAAACATAATTAAATAACAAACCTATTTAACCTGTTTCTGTATTTAGAAAGTTAAAAAAACAATGAGTTCACTTGAACCTTATTGATTAAAATCAAAGACGTGTGATCAGATGACTGAGCTGAGCTCATGTTGTCACTCACACGCTTAACTTTCCCACTTACAGAAAAAAAAGCCTCATTCATCACAGGACCAATCTAACTTTCAAATCAACAGAATGCAGACCTGGCCACAGGTGACTAGCCTGGCCAAATAGCCTTTCATTATGTGTGTGTGTGTGTGTGTGCTGGCCCATGTCTTTTGCTGTTGACTAGAAAATTTAGATGGAGGTCACAGGTGCCCAACACTGAAGGTCTCCTCATTGCACATTGCAACATTTCTTATTTTTCTTCACATATGTGAAACAATCCTGATTAAGAACAGTTTCAATTATAATCCTAAAAGGAGATTCAGGCAGACAGAGACATATTCACAGAGGTGGTATACTACCGTTTAGTTTTTATGATGCTCTTCCTATTCACAAGCTCCGACAAAGTCCGCAGGCTGTCACCCAAATTATCTTTTAACACAGCTGCTGGCATCCCAGCATTAGACAGGGTGATGGGATTTCACAGAGACATACATTTTCCTGGGGAGAAGTGGTATTTCAGCAGGACAATGGCAGGCCTCATTCTGCACAACCGTGTGATCATAGACATGGAGTGCGTGTGCGTGACTGATCTGCCTGCAGACCAGAAGAGATGAATCTTTCACCACAGACTGTTGAGCAGCCTGCATCCTGCACGAGGGGAGCACGGCGTAAGAATTAGCACCCTCAGTTCAAGGAAAGGTGACGTGACCCAGTGGTCGACGTGCCTCTGTCCCTGTGTTGTCTGGGTGTGTGGAGTAGCTGAGGTTTGTTTGTGTGTGTGTGTGTGATCATAAAGCCTGAAGCAACAAAAAGTTAAGCAACTCGAGAGACCCAGACAAAGGCGACGAAACTGCGAGCTAGGCAGAGCAGAAACAAAGCAGCTGATACCAAGGCAAACAGTACATCAATTACAAGCACTACAACCTGATAGCAGAGTGAATGTGCAAACCTGATGATGATGGCCTTGTCTCTTCACATGTCAGAGGCAGCAGAAAAGGTCACTGAGCACTCAGGAAGTATGAGGCTTTTAGGGAGGAGGAAAACACTAAATAGTCCTAATCCCCCGTTTATTTGCCGCATGGATGGTTAAAAGCTACTCTCAGCTTCATAAAATTAAAACCGAGTGTGCACTGGACTGTGGAGAAGAGGGATGGATGTAGAACGAGTGCACGAAAGGAAGGGAAGAGGAAAATACGCAGATGATGAGGCGAGGAAGACAGTGAGGTGCAGAGAGAGAGAGAAAGAACGAGAGAGGCGGAGGAAGAGTGCAAAGAAGAGAGGGGAATTGAGAAGCGATGATGTGCAGCTCCAAAACATTCCTTAGCAGAATGAGCTGTCACTTGTACCCCCGTTGCTTGGCGATCTATGGTTCACACCGGCTGCCTTTGATTAATACATCCCACCTAAATCATCGAAAGTTCCCTTTTCCTTCTTCCCCATAAAATGCAATACACAACACAAATCAGCCCCTTAAACAGTGAAGCCGGATAACAATCGGAAAATAATGCATCTTACCTGGGCCATCCCGATAAATTGTTCCTTATAACACCCTCCCTTAAACCAAAATCAATTCATCCGCCTCCAATTTTTATTAAAATCCCCAGTAATAAATCTTCCCCCAATGTTTGTTCATCTGTTTTTTGATAAATTTATATCACTTTCAGTTCTGCTCCAGTGTTTCTCCTGCCTCTACAGCGTAAAATGGGAAAATCTATTTGGAGCCAATAGAATAGTTAAAGGGGTGTTATGGGTGCCTGTTCTTGTGGTGAAAATGGGTGTCAATTTGTGTGAATTTGTGTGTGTGTGTGTGTGTGTGTGTTTATTTGTGTGTAAATGGAATCGATAAATGTGGCAGTGTGGTGAGTAGATAGCACCCTTCCCCTAGCCTTGCTGATTAACCCACAGCACTGAAAACCTGACAGCAATATAACAATATTAGAGGTGTGTGTGTATGTGAAGATGTCACCAGGTGTGTGTGTGTGTGTGTCCATCTGAAACTGCCTTTGTCTTGTCAAAAAGCCCTTAGGATGCACACACACACAGCCGTATTCACAGGTGTGACTGTGGTTGATTACAGCGTGTGCAGTATGGATCGTTTTACCGTCCTGTATGAAGGTACCACGCGTGGCAGCGTCATACGTTTGACCCTGACCTGATGTGTTTGGGGGTGCAGTGCATTTTGGTGACATCCCTGTGACATGTGGCTGGAAGGAGGCAGTCCTGTTGTGTGTTCTTATGTTGACCAGAGAACGGCCTAAATCTAATCTTATCCGCTAGCTTCACCTGTCATCTCTGCTCCTCCTCCTGCAGGAAGCAGAATCTGTGAACATCTAATCCTTTATGCTCGTGCTGGACGTGACGTTGCGTCGACGCGGTTTGAGTTCAGGTCACGTTTTACGTTAGGTCGTGTAAAACGCAGGTAACACTGTGGCACAGGCTTCAAGTGAGTCCGAGAATTCCTGCTCGTTTATTAGGATTAGCAGCTTCCCTGTAATTTGATAGTGAGTAGCATCTAGGAGGTAGCAGAGTGGAGCAGAGTGTGTCAGAGCACGGTGCAGGACGAGGGATGATTTCTTATTTATGTGTGTTTGCTTCGGGAGTTGTGCTGTAGGAGAACACACAGATTCAGACCGGTGCAGGGGAATCAACACGCATGTTGTTTAATCTGAATAATCCACTAAAAGAGCAGATACAGAGACTATGACAATTTTATATATTTCACCAAGTTCTAAGCTAAATCTATCTGTTTGTGGCAGGGTAATGACGAACAATGTAGAAATTCACAAAGCAGGACACAATAGGAATACAATACAATAAGCTTCATCGCCCAGCGTTGTCTCATTTGCTGGGTGATCAATGAGTGAATGAGTGCTGGATGAGTCAGTGCGGAGGGATGGAGAGATGCACTGTGATTTATTCTAGGTGTTAAAAAAGAATTTGTTTGGATTGATTAACGTTAATTAATTATGCTAATGCAGCTGGATGAAAACAGATGTCGAAAGTGCCCTCCTACTCATCCCGAGGTAGAACTGGTCCTCGTGGCTGCAGAGGCGATTAAAGATATATCTCAGAACACATAAACATGCAAACATGTACGTGTTTTGTAATGTCATGCTCTTATTTTGAAATAAACATTCCATAACATCTTAGGTGATGTGAAACTGAGTTACCTGTTGAATTATCTCAGAGAATTTTGTGTTTACTGAAAAGTTAAATGTGGTTTCCTAAGGATTCATCTACGTCATATTAGTGTAGTTTGTCCTTTAGAACACAGCTGATTCTGGTCCTGAGGTGCTGGAGCATCCTCCCGTGTCGCAGTAGTTCCTTTCGCTCTTCACTTTTGCTGTACTCGCAGCACAAAGACAATAATCCTGATTCTGAATATAGTGGGTGTGAAGTGAACAGGTACATAGAGTTTTCCATTCCATGAATGGAATGACCTGGTCTTTGTGTTGCGCCAGTTCTCTGAGGATCTTTGAGGATCCTGCCTTATTATAAAGGCCTACTTGGCATATCCACAGGTCCCTGTGAAACGTATCACTTCATCCATTCATTCAAAGGACACAAAACATACACAAACTTAATTCTGAGGGTTTTGTCATTCAGTGGTTTTTATGTCTTTTCTAGGAACAGGACAATTCTAATGACAACAGGTCTTTTTATTATGTTTTTCCAATAAATGAATAATTTAATAAGTGATCATTTCACTAAAGCACAAAAGTTTTAGTTCACGAGTAAAATGAATTCATGTTAGACGTTTGACACCGCCCGGTTAAATATGTGGATGTGTGTGTTTTCTGCTGATTGAGTTGGTGTTTTGTCAACCAAACCCTGTGTGTGTGTGTGTGTGTGTGTGTGTGTGTGTGTGTGCTTGGATGGGGCAAGAAGCTGCACATGGATTTGCTGCTAAAGTTTGAACAGTTTTAAATTAAAATGTATTGCCCATTCTCAATGTATTGATCTCAGGCCCAGCTGTGTCAATACGCCGCCCCGGCTATTTTTCCAATAACTTATAAAGATCTGCCAGCCACGCATAAATTCATTACATAGCTCTGAGTTTCTCTTTCTCCTCCAGCTCTCTTTCCTCTTGTGCTCTTTGCCCTATCTTTTGCCTTCTGCTTTGAGTCCAAAACGTCTCCACCCAGCACAGAACAGCGGATTCATTGTAAAATAACTGCGTTGGTAAAGGTGAATAAAAAGTAAATGGGATGTGAAAATAATCCATAACAAATCAGACCGAACCTAAAAACATTCTTCTTTCTTTGAGTATATCAAAATGAAACCCCATCTGACGTAGCGGTCGCTCCCTCCACTTATGCCACTCTCCCGGTTTTGCTCTCATCCCACTCCCCTGACATTCTTCTTTTCCCATCCCTTTATTCTACTCTTCTCCTCTCCTCTTTCCATCTCCCTCCCTAATCTCCCTTCACCTCCTCTTATTGTCAATACCTATCTAATTCCACTTTAGCACCAGTAATTGGCTGATGGATAGAAGCTATGGATTGGCCTCTTCCTGATGACTGCATGACATTTTTCCCCCTCCCCTACAGCTGGTAATACTAATAGAATTCCAAATCCGCGGCACTGGGATCCTGTCATGAGTAGGTCAACCGCTGTGTCAAGGTCCTATTGGAAAGCCGGCATCCAACATCTTAATTTAGACTTAGCTTCTTCTTTTTTTTCTTGATCTCTCTCCGCTGCGCTGAATGATGTGTGTATTCCCGTGTCTCTGTTCTCTGTTCATTTGTTATGCGTTGTTAACTGGTCACACAGATGTTCTAGCTAATTATATGTTTTTGGACAGAGGGGAACCGCATAAATTAGCTTCAGGTAGCAAATCCAAGACGATTTATGTCTGTGTGGCAGCGCACCAGTCTGTCAGAACCATGAGGCAGGATTGGTACGTTGTTTCTCCATAAACAGTAGGTGTAATAATATTACACCTACACCACCATATATGATATAACAATATTATATTGTTATTGTAAAATAATCATTTTTTAATTGCCACACAGAATACTCATCACTTTCCTCCCCCTGTCCATCACTTCTCTGACCTTCTTCAGTGCTCGTGCATTTTTAGTGGCCTAATAATAATAATTATAATAATAATAATAATGAAATGCACTGAGTTTTAATTCTTCAAAAAACCCACTGCAAATATGGCAACTATCCAGGAAGAATACTAAAATAAAAGATTTGCACATCAGATAAGAAAATATAGCGAACCTGAAAGCAGTTTAAAAAAAGCAAATGAATATGTCCAGTGATAGAGATATTAATATCTCAGCCTCAGACTCCAGCTGTTGTATACACAGTGCGTATTTATGTGTGATTGTAGGTAAGGTATATTTTTCTTTCAGGTGTCTCTACAGACATCCCGTGGATGAGATTTCTGGGTTTGGATGTGTGCATGTACGGGTGCCTGAGCTTATATCAAGGCATTCACATGTCTGGCAGCACAGCTCATTTATATCTGTCTATAGACTTTGAATTGTATTTCTGATCAATGAAGAGGACGTCGTGTTCCACCTCTGTCTCTCCCTCTCTCTTCGTCTCTCCGGACAGTGAACTTCAGCAGCTGCCAACAAACACACAAAGTTGATTGGATTAAATACCAATGTCTACCGCAAATAAACTTGCTGTAGCCAGTGTGTGCAGGTGTGTGTGTGTGTGTGTGTGTGTGTGTGTGCATGTGTTGTAGTGATGAATTGGGGGAAAGGAGGTTGGCTAAATCGGGTTGTCATGCTAATTCAGAGAGCTGACTGCATAATACAATGCAGCAGGGAGATGGACTGAACTTGACCCTGTTAAACCTGACCTTGGACACCCCCTCCCCTCACTCCCTCCACTCTCTCTCACGTATGTGGGTGCACGGGTCAGCGAATTAAGACAATAAATCAGTTTTGTGCGCTTTGGGCTTCTAGTGTAGCAAGTTTCACAATGTAAACAAGGTGTAAAAATGACAGCACATCTGTAGGACGTTCACAATCATTCCTGTTCATTATAAAGCTGTTCTCTCTCCCTCTCTTCCTCTCGAATGTCGTCGCTGTGTTTCCTAACATCTGCAGTGGAGCTGTATTTTCTATAAACGGTGATTGGTCTAGCGTGATTAATGGTCCGCTGATTCTGTTGACTTGGCATTTTGTTTTGCATGTCTTTAGCCAGCGCTCGGGCTGATATGTTAAATGAAGCACATCACTGGACTGCCATTTAGTCATCAGTAATGTCACTATTTGCTTTTGCAGGAATTTATTCCATTAACTTGCAGAAAACTTAATGCACAATTTGGCGTTTGATCTGGTCAGAGGTCTCTGCAGGAGCGTTGCGTAAGTTTCAATAAATTAGCAGCC
The DNA here is from genome assembly GCA_032270685.1 of Microctenopoma stevenorrisi. Lineage (NCBI taxonomy): Eukaryota > Metazoa > Chordata > Actinopteri > Anabantiformes > Anabantidae > Microctenopoma > Microctenopoma stevenorrisi. Next base: position 2,316,551 of record JAUMTR010000017.1, read on the forward strand.
ACGCGGGGCTTTTACTGCCCCACGTATTATATCACATGGACGGACTGTGTGCCCAGAATCCAGCAGCAGTCGATACAGCTCATGTTTTCCTGTTTTGATGAAATCAAACTAGGCACACTAACACACATCCCTCTTTCTCTGACCTTCAGCTCTGCAAACCGACTGTGATTAGAAACAACAGATTTGTCCTGTTGAAGATGGTGAAGTGATGAAAAAAACAAAACTCCTTCATGTATGAAAAACCGAATGAAACAATAAATAACTTAAAAAATAATAAAACTACGTCAGTAACAAATGCTTTGAATCAGTCATTCACCTGAAGTCAAGAGTAACATTTGTTTATTTTAGCTCAGTGTTGGAAGGTGGGGTTACACGCCTGTGTGGAATGTCCCTTTAAATTATTCAAAACCCAATCAGGTGTCTTTTTCTCCTCCGATCTAAAGATGGGTATCGGAGGTCATTCATTCTTCCTTCCAGGGTCACCTTTCCCACTTTTTCTCTTAGCACAGACACTCTCACTCTGCCTATCTCTTTCACTAATGCTATATAGGACGTTGTCGTGGTCACATGCTGCTACATATGCACGTGGCCCGCGCACAGACACAGGGAACGGGCCGACGTGGCTCCCCTGCAGTGAGCTCTATTGTGTGTGTGTGTGTGTGTGTGTGTCATTCTCCTCCTGTGTCTCCATGTAGCTGAATGCCTCCTGACCTTCTCATTCACCGCAAGGATGAGAAGCATTATTGCTCTCCCTGCAACTTGCTTTGGTGTGGCACCAACAATAGGTGACAAAGGTGGATGGTAGACTGTGGAGCGGCAGTGGGCAGACGGGGAGGAGGACTTTTAACAATACTGCTATATAAAATGGGCAACAAAAGCTCCAAACATCATGTTGTTTTGGTATATGGATGTCTATGTGTGTACAGTTTTGTACAGTTTTCCTCTTCCTCTTCCTCCTTTTGCCGACATGCACGCGAGCGAGCCTCCACATACAGTGTGTGTGTGTGTGTGTGTGTGTGTGTGCATGTGTGTGTGTGTGTGTGTGTGTATGCGTGCTCGCCGCTGGGGGCTTGTTGTCAGAGCTTCTCTCGACTGGCCAATTAATTATGATGGCCTACTTATGATGTGTAATGGGATGATTTATTAGTAAACACACAAACAGAGCAGGGACGCAGACCGTCAGGTAGCAACGCTGCGTTCTGTGGTCTGGGATCATGTACTGGGGCAAGATCACAAAGCACCTCTGGCTGTGTCCTGCTGGATCAGAGCAAAGATCGCAGTGCGCTGGTTGAGCTGCGTGTCTTCAAAAGCTCTGCTGTGCAGCCAGGAGTAGATCTACAGGTTGTTGGGATGTTTTTATTGTTTGCTGTACATCCTGCCCACTTGTTTCCTTTACTTGTACACTCGTCTCCTTCACGTTTTCATTCACACAGTGGCCACGATCAGCTATGATCTGCTTCAGAAACCGAGGAACACGTTCACACGCTGTGAACAACCTGCTGTCTGTAAATCGGATTTCATGAGAGGTCAAGTGAACTTGAGTGATTTAGTTTCAGGGGCCACAGTTTCTCATCACAGATCATATATGTGTGGTTTCTAACATGTCCAGCAGTGAGAAAGTCTCATTACGATTGTAGGAGATGACTTTGTGTAAAGACAATCCAGATACCTGTTGTGATGTTAATCACTACACGTAAACGTCCTTAACAACTGTTTTCTTAATTTAAACAACCATTCAAATTCAAAACAGTTTTTTTCTGTTTGACACTGATCTTGATCACACTAAAGGGTCGTCACACACAACAAGCCTTCATGACATCTGCACCTCTGGGACCTCTGCTGCATCAGAACGACCCCACCTTTCCGAATATGCTCCCCACCCCCCCATACAGTCATGACGACTAGATGACGCACAATACAGAAGCACATCTCATTATTGATCGGCCCAACAGGACACGTCGCACCGCTGTGTGTATTTCTGCAGAATGGTCGACTCATCTGAGCATCCTCGTCAAGCTGTGCCACCGTAAGGCAACCCTGCACCAAAAGATCCCAGGCAACTCTTTTCAGCTCAGTAACCCTCAGCAAACAAACTACCTACCTTTGCACGCTCTGCAGCCCCACTCCCAAAATTCTAGTGTCTCTCAAGTGTGATTTTGCTCATCGGAGAATGTGTAAGATCCTGCAGGCACGTGTGCAGTAAGCGCTAGTGTACGCGTGTGTGAGTGCGTCAGCAGCAGCATCAGGTGTGGCAGGTACGGGTGCAGCGGGTCTGTCCTGGTAGCGAGGAGAGCTATTTGTTTCCTTGGCTAGCTGTCTGACTAGCTGGGTGGGTGTCCTATTTCTGGATGACACACACACACACGTACACACCTAGCCCCGTGTCCCCTCTACCATACGTTGTGGGACATAATTTATGATGGCTCTGTAACATACGGACTTTTCATCACTCAGTGGCATCATACTCTCTCTACTCAGTGTTGCAGCGTAGTGTCTCCCTCTCATTCTTCCTCGTTCTCGTTTGTTTCCCACGTCTTTGTATTTCTCCTCTGTTTTTTATTTTTCCTGCTTCTTTTTTCTGCCTGCCAGGTCTCGGTCTCCTTTCACAGCTTGGCGTCTTTCTGAATCATTTTCTCAGTTCAGCCAACATTCTGTCAACATCTCTCCCTCCCGTCTCACTTTCATTTGCACATAACTGGCAAAACTTTCTGCAATTTACTTGTCAGGAGTCTGATTCGACCTCTTTAACGCTGACCCCGACATCTTGTCTCCCTGTGTTAGATGTCTTTTTGTCTGCATTTTAATAAATGCATGAATACTTTTGACGGCGTCTGTATGAGCAGCATCACAGTGACGGTTATAATGAACCCACTGTTAAGTGGATAATGGTTTGTATTGTCAGGGTTTTATTAGCAGGCATTAGCACACACACACACACACACGCCGCGCAAACGTCCGCGTTTTAGATTTATCATGCAGCCTGCTAGAAATCCTTTAAAGAGCAAAGGTGGTGATTACAGCGTTGATTTTTGCAGAATAAGTCTATTTATCAGGGAGCCAGCTGTGCTGCTGCTTGGTACGTGTGTGTGGTGCTCATGAATGCATGGACACAGGACGCATGTTCTGTTGGACAAAAGGAGGCACAACAATAACATGAGGAACACTACAAATCATTGTGTTTCTAATAGGTTCAACATATAAGGGTCTAATGTTGAAAAATAACATTATTATGATTGTTTTTATGAATCCCAGCAGCTCCACCTGTACTTTAGTCTTTTTATAAATGTTGTTTCATACTGTTTTATTCTAGTTGAAACTTTACATGAACAGAAACGCAGGTATGTGCATTTGTCGTCGTATCGCAGACGTGTTGATTAATTCCTGCTCCTGTGTATTTTTCATCGCATACTTTCTCTTTATTCTCTGATCTCCGTGCCGACACTCTCTCTCTCTCTGCAGCTATTGATGCTACTTTGTCCTAGTGATGAAGCAAGCGGGCCCTTGTTGGGTCGATGTGTGTCATTGTTATATTGATGTGAGGACAGACCCCTGGGGCCTGCAGCCCTCAAGTCCCCTGAAAGCAATAAATCTATGGCCTACTGTTCTCAGTACTGTACCCTGCATCGCTTCTCATTCACACACGATGAGCACGCTTTAAATATGCAGCAGGCGACACAGAGAAAGATAACTTCCTATCAACCAGATGAAACCTGCATAATCTCAGGAGCAAAATGGGAATTTACATTTTATTTAAGGCTTCCGTGGATTACTCCTTTTCTCTATTTCGGTGTGCAAGGTTCGGCGTTCAGCTCCTCCATGAATCATTTTAATTCCCTTCAGTCTGCCAGCAGAGGCCACTCACAGCATTCAGTACAGACAGACGGCACATGCTCACACGCTGGTGACAGCTGTCCGTTACAGAGTGAGAGGAAGAACAGCAAAGATGCAGGAGGTGGCCAAAATATTTACAAGTATTAAAGTAGCAGCAGCAGAGAAGGGATGACGGCACTTGTGTCTTCACGTTTACTCCTCAGCTCAGCTTTACTCACAATCACAGTTCTCGACTGAGGCAGTGAGAGAAATTGGTGTGAAATTGGAATTGACTCTCGCCTGTGCGGAGAGAACAATAGAGTTTAGTTTCCTGCTGTCACTGTAATGATACACAACACTATTTTTTATTTGTGCTGCTGTGCATCACACTTCTCTGATATATATATATATTTTTTTCTTTATAGAATTTTATACATCTGTTACTGGAGACAGTTGAGAGAAGGCAGAAGCGTGATTACAGTAATACACAGAAGGAGAAGAGGAGAATGACCTGGACAGAAGAAGAAGAGACAAACAGGAAGCAGGAAAAGAAAATGGATTAAATAAATAATACAGTTACAATTTAAACATTGTAGATTAATACACGTTTAAGGAGGATCACACACTTTTAAATGCGTCACATCGTTTTTGGCCAGCAGAGTCGGGAGCGGGAGGAACTGCGTGTGTGTGCGCGCGTGCGTGCGTGCGTGTGTGTGTGTGTGTGTGTGTGTGCGTTTGTGTGCGTGTGTGCGTGCGTGCGTGCGTGCGTGCGCGCGTGTGTGTGTGCGCGCGTGCGTGTGTGTGCGTGCGCGCGCGCGTGTGCGTGCGTGCGTGCGTGCGTGTGTGTGTGCGCGCGCGCGTGTGTGTGTGTGTGTGCGTGTGTGTGTGTGCGTGTGTGTAATCTGGGGGTTTAAGGGGAACTCGCAGAGGATAGTTAATGAAATCATCGTAATCCTTCTAGCTCCTCACTTCTATCCCAGCAGAGAAATCTGTATTTGTGTTTCCTTTCTTTCTTTCTCCTTTCTTCCTTCTTTCCTTCCTTCTTTCCTTCCTTCTTTTCTTTCTTTCTTCCTTCTTTTCTTCCTTCCTTCCTTCATTTCTTCCTTCCTTCCTTCATTTCTTCCTTCCTTCCTTCATTTCTTCCTGTATTTCTTCCTTCCTTCCATCCTTCCTTCCTTCCTTCCTTCCTTCCTTCCTTCCTTTCTTTCTTTCTTCCTTTGCATTTCATCCCTCGGGTTTCCTCAGTCATCTCACCCTATTTTTCTCTTCTCCACGTTCACTAATTATTTCATCTTGAGCATAGAAAGGAGACTCCAAATCAATAAGTCTCCTCTGTGGAAGCTGATGGGAGGAAGGCTGGTGGAGAACAAGGTGAAGAGGAGGGTTGCCAAAAGATGTTTTTTTGAATGTTTAGTTTTTTCCACATCTTTATTGTTGTATTGTTGTATTATTTACAGTGGGACACGTAGAAGACGCCCTCTGGAACTCTTTCCTTTACTTTACACTTTGAAGATGTACATTTCTACAAATCCTCAGTCACGTGGTTTTAACATAAATAATCATTTTTGACTAATTCACATGATTTACACTTACATACTGAATTAATATTAGTGTTATCTCCTGATGGCAGCTTTCCTCCCGCAGTGGTAAAAATCGGATTCATCACCAAATGCAGCAAACAGACTTACTGTCTGTAAGACATTTATAGAAAGGGGGAATCACAGGTATGAAGTTGTGCATCACACAGTCACGCATGTGCGTGTCCCAGAGTGAGACACTGACAGCGAAGAATAAAAACGGTAAGAACTGAAGGATGCACAGCAACGTTTTAAACTGCATGTTGACCTTCGCGAGGCAGAAAGGACACAGAAGTTTGGAGGATTACTGCTTCAATATTCTTTTGGTTATGTTTCCTTCTGGCTCGGGGAAACGTGGAGATTCCTCGCTGTGACTAATGCGATGTTTGTCCAATCCAAACTTTCTTCTGCAGCCCCCCCACCTGCTGACAGCACTCAGTCTTTTCTCCCTTTTTTTATTGTTTGTGTTGTTTGGCTGTTTTCTCCTGACCGGCCCACCTGCAGGTAAACAGGCAGCTGTGTTCTCCTGACCAGCGTCTGCGGGTGTAACTGTGTGTGTGGGAGAGTTTGCATGTCTCCAGTTCATCGGCGCTCCCGCTCACAGTGTGCTCTGTGATATTATGTTTGTGTGTGTGTGTGTGTGTGTGTGTGTGTGCCTGCCTGTGGTGGTGCTATCTGTGCTCTGATAAGACTGTAAACCAGATTAATCTGGCGTGGAAGAGCTTGTCAGCAGGACCACTGTGCGTGTCCGTGTGTGTGTGTACTGCCTCTCACCTCCCCACGTCTCAGCCAGCCCATCAGGTGAGCCATTGGTTCCCATATTGTGTGTGTGTGTGTGCAGGAAATCAACAGAGAATGCTATATAACTGAATGTGTAGGGTCCAGCGCTAGATAATGTGATCACGGCTCCATGTAACGCAGCATGACAACCGCCTGTGTGTCTGAGTGTGTCTGCGCGTTGGTGTGTGTGCGGCGCGCGCCGTGACAACAGTGTCTCTCCATACCACTGTGGAGAGAATGGATTACTCTGCTCTCACACACATGTCGCTACCTGCTCCTGGTACACACACCTACACACGCCTGGAATATGTACTGTACACAAACTGTACCGTGGATGTTCACACAGGTAGAAGGTTGGAGATGTTCAGACCCAGGCACCTGGACTGTCGCTCAGATGTGTGGATGTGGATGTGCCACAGCTCTCAGAGATATTCAGCTTCTTTGCGAAACTTCTGAGCCGTCAGCTCTCGGGTCACTCAGTACACCCGTTAGCTCCAGTCCTAACTTCATCTGCTGAGCTTTATCATGAGAGCCAGTCGTTTTGTGCTTTTCTGTAACTCGCTGAGTGCTTTAGAAGCCCTGCCGCCCACTCACCATTTCATGGTGGGATTTTAAAAACAGAAACAAGAAGGTTTAATATCAGAAAAGTGTTTTTACGTGTAAAAATTTGGTGCTCAACAGCCTCATCCAAACCTGAAGTCAGAGAAGATGGTCTGTAAGAGTCACACTTTGTCCACGCGAGGAGGAGGTGGGTGTGTGGGTGGATGAGTCACTGTTTCCCACTTTCCTTATGACAGACAGTTGTTCATGTCCCTGAAAATAACCACACAGCATCTAGAGCAGCATCAGATGGTCAGTTGGTTCAGACATGAGATGTCGTTCTTTCATAATGATTTTCTACCTAAATAATCTCAGTTCGAGAAGTTAAAATCAACTTTAACTGACTGTATCCCTGTAACCTGAGGAGGTCCTTCTGCATTCTCCCCCGTTGTATCTAAAGCCCTCCATACATTTGCATTTCATCAGTGCTAAAGGCCACCTGCAGTGCAGCTTGGGACTCTGTGTCTTATTCAAGGGCATCGCTGGTGAGAACTTTCCAAGTAATACCAGCATCCTCCAGCTGCCAGCTCACAGCCAGAGAACACCCCTGTCTGCGGCGGGGATCGACCCAACAACCTTTAGGTTATTAGTCAGCCTCTACATCCAGGCCAACCTAGGGAGAGGTAGTGTGTGTGTGGGGGATGTAAGCCAAATCTGTGTGTGTGTTGTTGAGTGGGTGTGTGTGTTGCATCCTCAGTGTAAGGAGCACACTGCATCTTCCCCGACCACTCTCTGACAGGCCTACATACATCACCACCCCCAACACCTCTGTTTCTCTCTCCTCTCCCTCTTTATCATCCCTATTCCCTCTCTTCCTCCCTCCATCCATCCACCTCTCCTCCCACCCTCCCTCTCACCTGCTCCCATCTCTCATGAGTACTGGTGTCTCTCAATTGCCCACATCTCTCTCGCTAACCCCCCCACACACACGCACACACACACCTCTCGCCAGGCCTCCCTGAGTATCATTTACATCGATGATGCCTCATCATTACCCCTGCCCTACTTTATCTATCACCCAGCAGCTCTGCCATAGCACCAATTCCTGCTCCGCACGCCTTCTTCCTATAGTCCGTGGCAGCAGAAGCAAGGTGGGAAAACAACGGTGTGTTTGCATGGCTGTGTTGGGCCTTCAGACTGACATATCATAAAATCACGTCTATGTCCGTCTGTGTCTGTGAGGGGTGTGTTCAAGGAGCGTAGGTCAGCAGAGTTGTGGGGGTCAAATGGTGTGTAGCTAACACAGAAACTACAACTCGCCAGTCAGACAAGTATCGTGTTCATTTCAGCGGCGTGACGTGAGAAATGACCATAAACGTCATTTTCTCTATGAACTGGTTCTGGCAGCTAAATGCATCATGTCTCACGGTTGTTTGCAAAAGCACAGTTTGAGTCAAGATATCTGATGAATTCAATGTATTTTTCTGACGGTGTTACAGCCAGCTGCAGGTTATTTACTAAGACGAGAAACTTTACATCAGCAATGATTTACCCACAGAACATGTTGCAGGCACAGCCTCTCGCACCCGGGGCCCTGAACCCTGGCTGCCCCAGTGCACATATTCCTTATGTACCAATCGCTTTTAAGAGGCTTGAAAGAGCTGAGCAGATCTGAGGTCATTTGAAGTTGGCACGATTTCCTCAGTGATGAGTAAATCCTGTGGATTAATTTATAACGAATGAATTTAAGACTGCGATGATGGAAAAGTCATTCGGGCAGTATTACTTATTGCCAATGTATGCTTGGACCTAATTCTAAGGTATATATTCCGTACAGTGACAGGTTTACAGTATGTTCACCTAATAAGGTCAATTATATATATGTATACATAAATATATATGTAGTGACAACGCAGAAATCAGAGTGTGTGTTTGTGCAGAGATGTGGTGGTACAGTTTAATTTTAATTTACAGATTTCATTGTCACGTCTTATAATAAGCTTCCTGAGAGCCGTGTACTTTGGCACATTTTTCTAGTGGTGTCAGTGAGAGACTTAAGAGACCGATGCGCCGTCAGTCAGGGAGACATCATCATAAGTTAATCTGCCAAATAACTGCAGGCGCTCATGGACACATATTGACATACAAATTTCTCCTGGTGAGATAAGTAACATTACCTTGACCTTGGTTTATTGATTTTGAATCTTCATCTCTTATTAGAAGAGGAATAGGACCTCGACAAGCTTCACTCCACATCAACGTACACTGAGAAGGCTCCGCAGGTGACTGACCTCAGCACCTAACTTTTCACTGGTGTCTGAATACAAAAGCGACCTCAGCGACGGCACGCATTCGCTTCTCCGTCACAATGGACTGAATTAAATCGAACGTGGTACAAGCTGCTCTACACACTGTGCAGTCGCACGTTCGAGTCTACGGAACTGCTGCGAGTTCAAAAGGAAGATAAAAATGTGACTGAAGACAGATGGCTGTGGTTAAAGGGCCGGAAAGGTTTGGAGCAAACTCTCAAATCTCTCCTCTCTTCCTCTCTCCTCCTCTCTCCTCTTCTACAACCGTCTCTTCTCTTACCTTACCTTTGCCCTCATATCTGTTTAAGCCGGGGGAGATATCAGATCAGCCCGTGTGTGGATGGAGCGTGCATAGCGCTGAGGGTTAAGTCCCTCACTGTTGCTTTGCAGCGCTAAACCGAAGGAATCACGCATGCAAGTGCAGTAGAGGAGGACTTAATAAAATGAAAGAAAATTGATTTTCTGGAACGAGATTCCTTCTTTGATAAGGTATTAGCTGGGAGGGGAAAATGTTGTGAATCTTCATTAAGAGCCTCTGATATGCACCGGGATAATCGCGGGGAGAGGAGTACGAATGAAAAATGAACACAAAAGGAAAAAGGAGAGAGTCATACATTAGGGACAGACAGAAAGAAATGAAGATACCAAGAGTGAGAGGGAGTAGAGAGAGAGAGACACCCCACCACCACCTCCTCCACCCGCTCCGCCACACAAATGCACACACTTGAATCAGAGACTTAAGCAGGAGTAGGCCTCCTTTAATAAGAGTGAAAATTGATTTCTCTCCACTTCCATAAGATGAGATCTAAGGATGATGAAGGTGAAGATCGGACTGCAGTTCATTATGGAAAATTATACTACATTCCAGCTAGCAGTATATCCCTAATATATCTGCCCTGGCTTTATCCACCACTTCTTCACACACCCTGACCAAACACAGGGGGGAGTCAGGAGGGAGGGGGGCAGACAGAAGAGGAGCGAAGAGATGCAGAACAGGGGAAGAAGGGACGCACTGCACAGCAGAGTAAATGTGGAATAATGAGACAGGGAGACGGAAACAGTGGAAACCAGGCGGAGGAAGACAGATGGATAATAAAAGTAAAAAGAACCAGTAAAAGTAAAAGAGGTGAGAGCAGGAAACGAGAACAGTTTGTTCAGGCTCTCTCCCTCAGCACGGCGTATTAGGCAGAGCCGAGGTGCGGATGAGACCAGAGTTAGAAGGGATAACAGGCAGATGGACTGACTGCGGAGAGCAGAAATGAACAGAGCCTAACCTCAGCTAATACCACTGACAGAAATTTATGACAGACCAGCAGAAAACTATAGATCAACTGCGGTAGAGGATCCCTTTGTTGAGTCAGAGAAATTGCACCCAGAAGACTGAACGCGGAGCCGGACTGGCAGGAGCTGAAGGAAAAGTGCGCAGCCGAAGCCGAGAGTGATGTTTTACTTAAGGTTCAATTCAAAAAACTGAAAATCAACAACTCTAACTATAAGCAACACACTTCTCTAGCTTTCTCATGACTGACTGACTGAAATATACCTCCACCTGAACACGTTTGTGTGTGTGCTCGTCATAACGAAACCTCTGAGTTCAGCGTTCAGACTGTGATGTCTCTGTTTCCCCTGTGTGTGTGTGTGTGTGTGTGTCTCTGGTTCAGCCTGCGGGCTGTCTGTTAATGTGTGAAAGCAGAAGGTGGAAAAGATCAAACCCAGCTGACCTGAGAATAGTACTGACACCTTCTCACTCTCACCCCGTGTCTGTGTGTGTGTCTGTCTGCTCATTCGCGTGTGTGTGTTTGCATGAATGAGAGAGAGAAACAGAGGGATGAAGATAGAAACCAGCAAGAAAATGTCACAAAAACAAAGAAACTTTAACGTAACAGCGGGGAGCGGAGAACACGACAGGGAAGAAATAGTGTCCGAGCGCCGGAGACAGACAGAAAGAGACAGAGACAGATGGGGGGAGGTGAGAGGTAGAGAGCGTTTATTATGCCGATGTTTCATCTACAGATACAAATCACAGGCTGTTATCACACTGAAGCAAACCCTGCTAGGACCTTCCACTTGGATCCATCTCCACCATGGCACACGTACCTGCACCCCCCCCCACACACACACACAGTTCTGTGTGTGTGTGTGTGTGTGTGCGCGCCTGCTCTTTGTGATAGGATTATAAATAGAGCCGTGGACAGACTCTGTGAAAGGTGAGAGCACCCAGTGGGCATTATCAGTGACACACCAGCAGGTTTCTGTGTGTGTAGCTGTGTCCCAGGCTCCGTGCCTCTGCTGGAATGAATGAACAGGACGGGGCTGCACCTGTGTGAACTGGAAGTGTTGGTGCAGTGATTCCAGCAGCTCGTTGGTCTTTCCACAGACACACGGCTGTGTCTTACATAATGCAGCGAGCTTTATCCGTGTGCCATTGGTTTCACGTGCACTGTGCTGAGAGCTGCGTGTGCCTTTCCTTACAACACTCGCAGCAATAAGACACTTAACTGTCGGCTCGAAGCGTCCAGTGAACGCTCGCTGCTCCTGCTGCTTCGAGTCTGGTTCAATGAGTCTGTCGATGACTAGTTGTTTAAAAATAACTTGTGTGATGCTGATGGAAATTTGTTGTTTTGTGTTTTTAGCATGTCAAATTGTACTATATTCAATTCAACTTTATTTAACTATACAAATGTTAAACATTAGGAGTCACATGGCTTTATTTATTTAAGTTTACTTTTACCACATACTGGGTACGTAGAGCACGCTGAAACTCTTCCTGTCCTGTGGAAGCTGTCCTCGTTCTCCTTACCGTTCCCTTTCTCTTAACTAACTACCTAAAGCATGCATCTCTCCTCTCCACCGTCACCGTAAGAAGGGAGGATATGCCAGGTCTCACTTCGGGGAGATGGGATAAGGAGGCCGGAGACGCGTGAGGAAGGGAGCAGAACTTCACCCTGTCTGCATTCAAAGAGATGGCCCACCCCCACCTTTACTTTCTCTCGCTCCTCTTTCCTTTCTTCTCCCTCGCTGCGGTCGTTAACAGGCTGCCCGCCCGCCACTCTGCCCGGCTCTTGACCCCAGGCAAGGATAAGGTTAAACACCTGAACTGAACTCTCTCAGACAGCGGGGACAAATCTGAGTGCACCATAACAAGGAATATTCTTTCAGGGTAACTTGGTGGGAGAAGTAACCAGCAGTTTGTATGACTCTGCTCGTAAGATGCTCCTACATCAGTTTCAGTGTTCTTCAGGATTCCTGTTGTTACGATAACTGTTTTCCTTGATAGTCGACAGGACCAGGAGTGCATTAGCTGAAATATATCTACTGTCAGAAAGAGAGGGAAGCAGAGAGATACAGAGAAGGAGAGAGAGACTCTAGCTGGCAGCAGTGCTGCCTTTTCACCCCTAATTCTTTCCACCTTGTTAGGCACTTTGCCGTGGGCTGGGCAAATAAACACCCTGGCAGGAGAGACAGGGATAGAGGGAGAGGAGGGGAGGAGTGGGCAAAGAAAAAATGACACAAATAAAGGTATGAAGGGGCATAAAATAAAGGGAGGGAGCTGATACCAGAGACAGTACACTGCAGAGTACACTGCACAGCTGCAGCAAGTGCATCTTCATCTGTCTTTAAGCTTAAAGGAGCCGAAGAAGAAACAAAGGAAGAAAAGAAAGATCCGACACATAGAAATGATCAGAAGCCATAAAGCTTCCACCTGGGTCACGGCTCTGTGGGCACATCAGATTTCAAAAGGAAGAGAAATACATTTGTTGTTATGTTTAAAACGATATGCAGTTGGTGTTGAATAAGGAAAGAAACATAATGAGTCTTTGGAGTCCATCAGAACGTATGTAAAAAGACATGCGTCACGTTTGTGATGCCGTCAGATGCTGAAAGTGCAAACTGTGCAGCCAAAGAAGGTTCTCTGCAGCAACACACTTGTGTCAGATATTTTTTTCTCTCACTGACTCTCTCTCTCTCGCTCATTTTCTCTCTGTGCCACCCGTTGTTGCCCCCCTGGCCATGTGCTGGTTGCCGTGCAGACTTGGGCAGTATCGGCGCGGCGACAGAGACAGAAGCAGATGTGACTCTGGTTGCCGGGCGTTTGGCAGGAGCACTCATCGTCACGGTGATGGAAATGCAGCTGGACGGCACATCATCTGTAGCTTTGCGACGACAGGCGTGTGTACGTGGGGGTGAGTGTGTGAGCGAGAGTGGATGGTTGAGGAAGGGGGGGGGTTTGCGCTGGCATCGGGTGAACTCCCCTCACCCACACACACACACACACACACAATCACACAGAGTGACCCCACACACCCTAGAGGGACTGCAAGTGCACAGCCAGTAACCAGACAAGACGGGGGTGGCGTGTGTGTGTGTGTGTGTGTGCGTGTGTGTGTTTATTAAGCAGGCAGCAAAAAGTGCCGTCAAACATACGAGATGTCTTCTCTCCCACTCTCTTCTTCTTTTCTTGAGGTATTTTCATCTATTTCTGTCTCTCCGCCTGCTAAGTTGGACACAAATGGCTGTTTGGGGGCTAAATGTTTGAACTTGAACAAGGAGACCCAAATTGACACACTTAAGGAAAGCTGAGTCCTGAGGACAGAGAGAGAGAGGGAGAGAGAGGGAGACGGGAGAAGAGAGATTACAGATGGAGGCATTACTCAAGACATCTGTAATGTGTACACACCACCAAAGAAAACAAACAGAAGAACTGGCCAGCGGACATAAAGCGCTGCTGTGCTCATCCCTCCGTGGCTTCTCTCCGCTTTCCCTCGTTTTCTTCCTTTCCTATTTTTGGCGCCACTCTTCCGTGTGTGTTCGGCACAAACTTTTAAGAATGCAGATAAATATGTAGAGACGAGAATATGAAGTGATGCTATCATACGGTAAATCAATAGTTAATTTTAGGATCAGCAACTGTGCAGTATAAAGTGACTTGTGAGTCTGTGTGCGTCTTTGTGTGCGTGCGTGTGTGTGTGTGTGTGTGTGTGTGTGTGTGTGCACGCGATCATGTGCAAATGGTGAGTATGTGTTATTCTTTTGTGTTTACTATGTGTGTGTGCGTGTGCCTGTCAGGGCTGTGTGCACCACAGCGGTTTGGCAGTGGTCTGACATTTCCTGCTCTGACATCTTGTCTCAGTTCATCTACCCTGCTAGTGGATGGACGGAAGCCCTGGAGGGACACACTAGCTCCAGCGACGCAAACTTGTCTTTTTGTCAGCACCAGTGAGGAGCTCCTCACTACATTAGTCACAGACACACACACACACACACACACACACACGTTGTGGTTTCTCTTTTTCTTTCGGATGTGAAATGACACAGTGACTGTGGAGCGCAGACTGTTCACTACAGTTTGTGTCTGTTTAATGATAAACATGACGAACAGCGAAGTAATTTCTCTTAATATAATAAAATTAAGAGAAATTTTTATTGTACCTGCATGAAAATTTTTCCTGCTGTTACAGACAGTTCGGTGCGCTGCTCACCGTCATCAAGCGTCGTCAGGTTTGTGTAAAGAAAAATTAACCACGGGAGAGAGACGGACTATCATAAAGCTCCAAAGTTCGTCCTTCCTACAGAGAAACTGCAAAGAGAGGTCAATGCATCAGTGAGTCCAGTTTCCTTCACCGTCAAAAGGCTCCCTGACTCTGACAGGAAGAGGTCCGGTAGACCCAAAGCCACCACGGCATCACTGGACAAGCTTCTGGCTCACGTGACAACAGCTGGATAGTGGTCCTGGTGCGCAAGTCTCAGTTTCAGCTGTGAAGAAGGTGTTATGGACTACTACCAGTCATTCTGCAGCACCATGACGTACCCTCTGGTATGGACCTAGCGTAGTTGGTCAGGGGTTCATCCTACAGCAGGAAAATGACCCAAAACAGAAGTCCAAGCTGGGCCAGAACTACCAGCACTGCCTCCAGACTTAAACCCTATCCAGCTGGTTCGAGACAAACTGAATACCCCAACAAGAGCCGCACATTTCTGGGAACTTTCAGAAGAACATTTCACTTCTATGGTAGAAGGAACATGTGTTCAGCTGTTCTGTCTGCCAAAGGTGACGTCGTTGATGAGTCAGAGGTTAGTTTGGTGTGTAACACGGTCAGTAATCGGAGAATTCAGACTGCGTCTCCGTGTTTGCATTTTTTAGGAGCATGTGAACACACTGATCTGCATCCTCATTTTCCTCGTGTTGCCCCCATGTTGGCAAAGTGAAGCCAGGCCCGTGACTCTGCTGCCATCTCTACCAGGCAGGCAGGCAGGCCGTCTTCACTCACCCCCCACCCCCCTCTCTCCCCATCTCTGGAGCCTCCTACAGTCTTTACGAGGCTCAGGAGAGCTTTGACATTCCTAAATGAAAAGGCTCTCTTTGCGGCTCCGCTACAGCTGACGATTTATGACAACGAGGCCTCGCTGGAATCTTAGCTGCTGTCAGCCAGCATAATGATGTTTTGATATAAAGATGATTGGTGGGGCTGCACGCGCCGCGCTGAGCGCCGCGCTGAGCGCCGCGGCTGCGCCAGTGTGCGTGCGCGCACGTGCGAGCGTGACGGGGTGATTTAAGGTGGACACTCGTGCGTCGTTTACTTGTTGCTGTGTGTTGTTTAGCTGTTTACTCCTCGGTTGCTCTTTTTGTTGACATTTACAGTCCCCTTCTCGTGTGTCTCTGTTTCCCTGCCTTCGCTCCTTCTCTCTAACTCGCTGTTTTGTTTTGGATCACCCCCTTCTCTCTCTGCCCTCCTGCTTTTTTTGACTCCCCTTCTTTTGTCTTTCTACTTCCTGCAACCCCGACACACATGCTCATCCCCCCTCCCCCACCTACAGTCATTGGTGACAGGCATACAGTTTGCTATAGTTTCTATTAGAGGTCCATTGCATGCTTGAGGGCCCCCCCAGATTAGTTACATTTTGTTCGACGGGGCATTAGTGGGCCCCGTCGAAGGGCCCCATCATCATCAGTGTGTCTGCCATCTTCCGGCGGTGATCTATGATTCGCCCATCAGACGTACATAAATCAGACCGCTAAAAGGATTTCTACTCCAGCCCACAACCCCCTCCTGTTAAATTTATGCTGCCGTAAAAGAAAGGAAAATTAGTCATTGAGGACCCCCCCACACACACACACACACCCCGTCTCCCTCTATCTCTGTCTCCCTTGCTCCATGCGAGGTGTAGCAGTGGAAAAAAAAGAAAGAGGAAAGACAGGACGAACGATTGCATGCGGCGCCCATCATCCTGTGCCCCCCCCCCCTCCTCTCTCTAATATCATCATTATCAGAATCATAAAGAGAAAAATAACACGCCAGAGAAAAAAAACGAGGTGAGGAGAGGAGGTTTTTGAGTGTTTTCCCTCCAACCTGTAATCCCTCCTCTCCCCTTCTCTCCAATCCTTCCTCTCTCACACATTTAGACCACTTGAATTTGAGAGGGGCTAATAATCACCCCACACCGTCTAAATGTGTGTATGTGTGTGTGTGTGTGCTCTTTGCACATGCATTTGGTTTTTGTGCTTTGAGGGCAGTGTTTGTCGGTGTGTGTGTGTGTGTGTGTGTGTGTGTGTGTGCGTGTGTGTGTGTTTGCGCGTCTCCACTGTTGAATGCAAATCAGTGAGTCGCCCATGCAGAACGCCTTTCAAATCCCATCGCCGCACCGCTCTGCCCTTCCACTCCCAGAATGCAGTGCAGCAAGGCGTACAGGTAAGGAGTGCGGGCAGTGCGTTGTTGTGGGTGACTGGTTACGTTATTGGCCCACAATCTACTCATTAACTCCCTGCTTTCCTCTCTGTCTATCACCGCTGTCTCTCGATCAGAGGTTTGTCTGTCTGCCGCCACGTATTCTGCTGAATGTAAATACGTCTCCTGCCATCGTACTCGCATCCAAGTAGAAGAAAGTTTGAACAGACAAGCGGATGAGCAGCGTTTGCTGATGCAGCACAGTGTTCGAACTGTTCCCCTTCTACAAAAGACATGTTTCACCCAAAATTAGAAAAACACTGTACTGTTCTGCACCAGATGTCATTCTTTTTAGATACTGAATACTGGAAATACTACAGTACTAAGAAGAAATCAACGTCGCATTAAGCCCATTTTATCCATGTTTGCAGAAAGAAAAATAATTAGGTCACGTTGTTGTTATTATGCAGCTTTGCATTTTGCTTCACACAATTCAGAAACTGTTGGGACGTGAAAACGTGTCCACAGTTTTATGAGTGAAGACTCCTAAGAAGACGATGATAAACACGAAGGGTCGTTCTGTGAATCTAGAAGTTCCGAAACATTTAGCGTGGGGGCAGGGAAAGTGACCAACAAGCTGCTCGGTAACCAGCAGGTCAGACTGTGGTTCACACCTGGGCAACACTGCACAGAGTGGCTGCTCCTCGCTGGACTTATAGGACCTATTAGACTACAGGTGTTCTTATCTCCCACCACATCCATCCACACACTGCGCCACCTTATGCAATGCTGCAGATGGCTGTATAATAGGTGAATAATGGGTAATGATACATGTTCCTAAGTGACATCTTCATGCAGTCAATAATTCCCTCCCCATCATTTTGGGTGATCAGTGATAATTTAGAGTAGCAAGGTGTCTTCTTGGATTCACTAAGCACCGAGTGACAGTTTGTCCTCTTTCCTCTCACATGAAGGCCATCTGCTAAAAATGCCATTAAATAATCAATAATCTTTCCAGTCTTACGAGGGGCTTTCAGATCATAATGTGTGAGTGGAGGAGGGTTGTTACTACATTTGTTGATAAAGTCTGCGTGTTCTTGATTCATTCGACAGTTTCCAGAACATAAGTGAAGTTTAATTACTGGGTCCGGAGATGAGTTGCTAATAAACTATGTTTTCTTTCAGCCTTCGCTCAAGAACATGCGCTGCGTTGAATCATTTTCCACCGTGCCTCCATTTGAAATAGTGTTATTGTCAATATGTTGGTGTCTGCTGCAGCACAAAGACACAGGCGGGCGGCTTTTGTCTCCGCCGCTGCACCTTTTAGGTGAGAGTGAGCGAGACAGCAGTGTTAACTTGTGTCAAGGGTCTTTGAATCAAGGCGAGGAGAACGAGACAGGCGGAGGGAAAAGGCTGCCTCTCGACTGCTCGTAGTAATCCCGTCTTTGTATGACGCTAATCATATGTAAATCCGCGTTGTAAAGTGATTTGGTTTTCCTCGTGTTTGAAATAATTATACAGGCCGCGCTCATGGAGGAAAACCTCTCCAGTTTGAGTCGCTACACGGCTTTTCTGTTGTCACTGCAGAGGAGTAAAGTGACTGGTGTCTTAATCCACTAGACCTGCTTGTTTACCCACAACGGGAGAATAATATCGTGGTCGTCGTCTCACACACTTATTGTTCTTTTGACTGGATCGGGTTTGCGAAGGTTACTTTGGAGATGTCCTGCAGTTCATTTCAGAGAACTGATTACCTGCTTAAGACCAGCTTATTTCAGCTACATTTTCTGATTACTTTTCCTCTTACTTTACAACTGTAATTAAATCTCTACAATAAGGGAATATTTATCTTGTGCCACAGCAGAAACCGGAATAAATCAAATCATCAGATTTAGGAAACAGTTGCATATTAGAGTGATGTGACAACCAACTGTTTGTCGTAAGTTTGTTCGATCGATCAATTTCCAGGTCTGCAAAGAAAATCACACTCGGCGTGTCTTCTGTAGTTTGTGAGTGTGTGTGTGTGTGTGTGTGTCTGGAGCGTGTTTCTGTGAATTGGTTCTGTGCAGGGGCCTGAAGCCACCAGGATTCTTTTACACCTTACGATTAGAAACCTGCCTCCGGTGTGTTTTTGTGTGCGTGAGTGTGTAAGAATGACAAATATAGGACAGAGACTTCAGGTAGAGCTAGAGAGGCACGACACGAAAAGTGAGAGCAGAGAGTGATGCAAAGAGAAGGAGCCGAGAAGAAGAAAGTTGTTTAAAGGTTTTCTCCAGACAAGGACACATTTCAGCAGCCGCCACCAGATCCAGAGTTTCACTCGCTGACTGTCCAACAACGGACACACACAAAGGCAACAACCAGACGGAGGACGGAGGGCATGAGGAGCAGGAATGCAGAGACTGTGTCGGCTGTGTGGAGACGGCAGGTTCACACACACACACTCACAGGGTGTGGCTTTTATTTACCTGTGAGAAAAAGGCTTATCTCACCCACTGCTGAGAGGCTAAAGAGAGGCCTGACCTGCCTCCTCTCTGCTCCTCCGCCCCCCTCCTCCCTTCTTCTCACCTCTTCCCCTGTGGCTCGACTGTGTGTGTGTGTGTGTCTGCGAGTGTGTGTTTGCTAAGTAACGCGCCGAGGGCTCTAACCTGCGACCCGGTGCACATGGCACGCACAAATGGTTCACAATCTTCTCTGTGTGGCGCTATTGGAAGGTTTTGTCTTTCGCAACTTTGTTCAAGGAGAAAAGATTTTGCTGCACTCAGACCAGTGAACACCAGAAACACTGATGAGTGTGAACGCTTTTACGTGGTTGAAACAAAACCAGCGTGTATATATCCAGAGTTTGATGGACTAAAGTTGCACAAGACCTAGAAAAGTGCTTTTCAGCGCATCCAGTTATTTATTCTTTTGTATATGTATCTGTTTTATATAGTTAGAAGACAAAGCAGTGTCCACTCTTCACTCTCTTCGTCTTCGTCGCCTTTACTACCTCTTTTGTTATCTCCTTTCACGTTTCTCTCGTGCTGTCTGACTTCAGCAGCAGTTGTGTGGCCGGCAGTGACAGATGTGTTGTATCGCTGCTCCTCTTTATGAAAGGAAGAAGAAGAAAAAATCATGTCTTGTCCTCCACATGTCTGCTCTCTTTTTAGATCTACTGAGGTCTTGGCCCCATTACACTGATTTACACACACTCTCTCTCTCTCTCTCTCTCTCTCTCTCTCTCCCTTCTATCTCTCTCTCTGCGTCTCTCCAAGTTAATAGCAGAATGCAGATGAGCACTTTTTTCACAAGGAGCCGTGGCGTGTAAGTGTGTGTGTGTGTGTGTGTGTGTGTGTGTGTGCGTGCGTGAGTCCTTCTGGCCGAGGGGATGAGAGGGTAGTGACAGGGGTCCTGACATGCTAAAGAGGCAGAGTAAATGGGTTTTTCTAAAGCAGTAGAGGAAATATCACCGTTTTTTACCAGGCCAATTTATGTCCCCTTATCGCCTCCTCAAACATGTCGCTTTAGCTACTGCTGAATGGTAATTACCACTCTCTCGACACTCAGTCACTCGCTAGTACACACACACACACACACACACACACACGCACACACACTCTCTCTCCTCCAGAAACAGACTTGTGTTTAAGAACACGTTCAAGTTCTCTAGAGATGGCCTCGCCAATCCGTTAATCCACATAAATAGTCATTCATGACTGACAGACACGCACGCACACACACACAGGAGGGATAAATAGCCATTTAGGCTCGTCTCATTCTAATTCTGATGGCCCTCCCTACCCCATAAACTGTCTCAGGAATTGGATCGCCGTAGGCAGATTATGATTATGGTTATCAAAAAATCACATCATAGATTGCCTCTGTGCTCTCTCTTCCCCTCGTTGTTTTTCTTCCTCTTCTTCTCCTCTCACGGCACGTGTTTGTCTCCTGCAGAAACCTTTTCTGTCCGAAAAGTCAACTGCTGACTGCAGGAAAGTTAATCAAATTTCATAAGCTCAACATTTCTAATCAAATGTGCGGCCACTTGGGGAAAACAAACTTTAAACCTGGTTTAAAGTGACAGTGGAGGATCTGAGGAGGAGCATTTTTACTTAGTCTCACATTTCACACTTTGCTTCACATGATCCTCACTTTATGAATAATGTCTTAATGAGCTTTGTGCATGAGCATATCTGCAGGTGTATCTTCATCACATCTTTCACTATAATCAGGCAACTCATGCAACACTGTCCAGAAATAATCATAAAAGTATAGATGCTAAATATATAGACTGATGAGAACGTCCTCCCTCCTTTTCCACCTTCTCTGTAACCATCCTGCACAAACTTCTGTCCAGACTAAAACTACACCATTCAAATTTTAAAACAGCTGCCGTGCACTGCCTCATGGGCGATGCAGAGAATCAGCACTGTGCCATAAAAGTGATTTCTGATTAGCTCTCCGTGCATCCAGATGTTTACAATCAGTGGCTTCAGTCATGTGACCGTTTCCATCATTTCTGTTTGGCCTCGCAACAGCCTGCATCGTCCAGCGTGGAGACGAGCGTGTTCTGTGTGTGTGTGTGTGTGTGTGTGTCAGTGCACATTTGTATCTGCCTGTGCATAAGAATGCCTGAGCGTGTGTTGAGCAGTCTAGGAGTGTGTATGTGCGTGTGCAGCTGTGGCCCGTGGTGGTGTACGCCCCTCCTGACCTTGAGAACAGAGCGCTGTGTTGTCAGTCTGAGAGCTATGGCTAATGCTAATGCAGGGAGAATAGCCCCATAAAGTGCAGCTCTCTCATCCACTGCGGTTTGAAGTCTTTCACTTAGTGGGAGGAAGAGCTGTCCAATGTCTCTTTTTGTTTCATTCAATATCTCTCTCTCACGCTTTATTCTGTCTTCCTGTAACTTTGTTGAATGTCTCTTTTTCCTCCCTCTCTGTCTTCTTCAGTTTCAATCCATGTCTCTGTGTAATCTCTCTTTTGTCCTCCTGTCAGTTTCTTTCTTTTGTTTCCTGTGTTTGTCCTTTTTGACCCAGCTGAGTCTCTCCTCTTTTTTTCTCTGTTTAACTTTTACCCATAACTTTCTGTTACATGCGTCTTATTTCTTTGAACTCAACCATATATTGTCCAGTTTACTGTCTGCACCTGCCTCTGCAGGTAACTTGTACAGATATCTGCCCGTCACACACACACACACATATTTCTGTTTCTCATACACCAAACTCTTATCACCTCTCAGAAGTTAAATCGTGGTGATGACAGTAAAGAAATATTTCAATTTCCTCCTTCCTCTCTGTCTCCCGTTCTCTCTTGAATCATTCTTTCTCCCTGTGTCTCGATCTCTTGCTACTAAAGCTGCATTTGTTCTTTTCTGTTGTGCGTTGGTTGGTTACACTGCTCGACACCAACGCTTCACAATAGAAGAACCGTAGAATTAAACTGCAGCTGCACAACCAGCGAGTCCTGAATTGTGAGGGAGAGAGAGAGAGAGTAATAGAATATCATGGAAAGAGAAGGGAGAGAAAGATGCCATATTGTGAGCGGGTATGCCCAACAATCCTGTTAGAGACTGCGTCTCTATTCTCACTCTGTTTGATTGTATTTTCAAAGCAGCTAGAGTGCCCTGCACGGAGAAACTCAAAATTTAATTTGGACCCATTGTTTAGTCTGCTTCAAATCCACAATCCTTAATTTTATGAAATGTGCTAAAGCTGTGATCCATGATCCGTGCGAACGAGTCAAATTATCTGGTCTGACCTGGCTTGGTTGTCAGGGCTGAACTCCATCTATGGAAATAAAAAGGGAGACTTGAGGCGGTTGTGTAGATCATTAAATACAGCTATTATGGTGAGATAATACTATTGGCGCTCATGTGGCGTCTGCATATTGTGCATTGCCATGCCTGTAAGTCAAGCTCAGTAAAGTGCTGATAACTTTGGGCTGACATTGAGCAGAATCTGTATGAAACTCATGAAAGCGCCTGCTGCTGTTTGATATCCTATTGAATCGGATATCATTAAATAATTTGAATTATTGTGTTTTTCTAAAGTCTATTTACTGAATTTCTGCAGCGGCAGATAGTGTTGGGTGGAGAGTGACAGGAAATAAAGGGGGCGGGGGGAGGGGTGTGGCTTGCATGTGGAAGACACGAGACTCTGAAACTCTTGATGTTCTGATCGAGAAAATGCTCAAAAAGCTTATAACTTAATAAAGTGTGAAAGTGGAAAAGGCCGTGTTTTGAGGTTATTACCATATGTGACTCTGCCTGTACGTGTGTGTGTGTGCGTTTCGTGATGTGATGATAGTGGACAAAGTGCTGGGAGCCGGAGCTGTCAACCTGTCACACACTGACAGATATGCTGCTCGCACACCGTCCAGGCAACGCCACATGGATGCACACATTGTGTGTCTGTGTGTGTCATGTTGGTCATATGCAGTCTAGGCGTTGCCAGAAAGCTCAAGCGCGTACGCCTGCTTGTGTGTCACGGCGATGAAACAGAGAGACAGACGAGGCCGTTGATACATCTTTTTTTATTCATGTTTATTCTCATTTGATATGTGCAACGGGAAATTTCCTCCTCTTTGCTCTACAGTCAAAAGACGCCGTTGAAAATAAAAGTTGTTGTTGCCGTGTTTCATGGGTTTTGGAGCTACTGGTCTGTTTGAGACACCGTGGCCAAAGCAAACCATTCAGCACTCACATGTACACACTAAACACACACACACACAGTAGTCCCTGAACTCATGTATGTCCAGTAGGCTGACACACGCTGGTTTCCCTTTGGCTGAACCCTCGGAACTGAGGATTCTGGGTAGAGTGAGGATTACCAACTCTCTGAAAGTGTGTGTGTGTGTGTTTGTGTGTCTGCTTGTGCAGGAAGTTTGTTTTTGTCAGCACCAGGATTTGCATACAAACATCTTTTTGCACGTGAATGTTCATGTGTGTGTTTTCTGCACATAAGTATTTTTCCTGTACGTGTGTGTGTGTGTGTGTGTGTGTGTGTGTGTGTGTGCGCGCGCGCTGGCAGAACAGATGGCATCGGGCTGAGAGACCCAGTGTGAGGTGAGACATCTCCCCCTGAACTCCGACACACACACACACACACACATGTGCAAAGATCCATCATTAATATCATTATCATAATGCTCTCAGTGCGCCGCAGCCTGTCTGTCACACACATGATCACTCCTATCATCCTCACTGTTACACGGTGATTATTTAACCACCTTAGTGTGAGGACTCATCCACGCCTTCGCTCGTACCTGCTACAACATTGTAAAAACTATTTGGAATAATGATTCATAATTGCCCTTTTAGTATAATTAATCACTTTATTTTAACAATAGTTTAATGGTGTTTTCACTCTGTGTGTGTGTGTGTGTGTGTGTGAAGAAACAAACTTTTTTCATGTTAGAATTGTTTTCTGCGTGTTTCACTTTATAACTGGGGGAAATCTAAAGTTTCAGCAACTGTTCTGTTTGCACTGTTTTCCTCTAACAGCAGAAAACCTTATAATAATTAAAACTTAACTGTTCTGAAAGGATTCTGGGCTTTTTAATCTCTGCCTTTTCATCTACGTCACGTTAAACCCAGCCTCCCTGACCACCATCCACTGCAGCATGCTGCTGTAAAAGCAAGGTAAAGCAGCATGAATTGATTTTGACAGCCAACCATGGACACGATATATTATTAACTCATGAAGTAACATCATAGAAAACTGAGTTTACACCTCATAATCATGAAGCAGCCTTGGTGTTTATTAGAAATTCTCTCAGAAAAGCTATGAGACCAAACCAGAACAAGGTGCTGGAAACTGTTAAGCTCAGTTCATCTGAGGAGAACAGATCATTTTCTGTTTGCTCGTCATATGTAGTTATTTAACCAGAGGACATGTTGATTAGTGCAGCTTTAAACTAACCACCTGAATCCTTTGGGCACCGATGACGACGGTGTTGTTTGTGCTTTCGCTCTGTTCACAGGCCCGACCGACTCGCCGTGCGACTGAAAGAGACGAGCGGGCTGGACGCTTGCTGTTGGGCTGAAGGTTTGAAGCGTGTTGCACACACAGTTGCATACTTACACTTCACACGCGCCTTAAATGAACGAGGGTGTTATTTTCAGTCCTCGCAGTTATTTAGAAAAATAGCTGCACATCACAGGAGCATCATTCGTTAGAGCTGTGGTTTCATCACGCGTGTGTCTGTAATGGTGTTGTTTTCCTCATTTAGCTGGCTGGAGCTCTTCTGTCTTTAAATGATCCACTCAGCTCTCGCAGTTTAAATGGTAATTAAACAGTTCTTCCGCTGTTAAGATCACACACACACACACACACACACACACACACACACACACAGATGCTCACAGCCCCTGCTGTTTAAATGGTAATTAAAGAACCATTCCAGTATCAACATCTGGGCATACTTATAAAGAATGGCATTAGATCACACACACACACACACACACACACACACACACACACACAAACGCAAACTGCTTGTAAGGATATTACAAGAGTTCTGTGTCACACTTACACACCTGCACACGCAGATAAATGCACGCAGCAAAAATTTGGCACTTTTTTTTTTGATCGTGTTCTGACACTTGGTGACAGAAACGTGCACACACACACACACACACACAGTGGATGGTACGCACACTCGTTTAGAGGAGTCCTCTACTGATGCTTATTAGAGAGGATTACCACACTGACATGTCTTCATTAATCATAGATTCAGACACACACACACACAGTGGAGGTGTGACTCAGGTGCCTGCCATCCGTTGGGCCCCCCATTGAAAGCCCAGCTTCTCCTTGTCTTTTTGTTGCTCCTCCCCCTTCCCCTCCACTCATCTCTCTCCTCCCCCATGTGATCTCCACCCCTGCTGCCACCCCACCACATCCTCTCTCATCGAACCTGCCCGTACTTTTCTCTAAGTCTTGACACATCCCTGCTGCATTTACCATGACGCTTATGGAGTCACGATGTTTATCAGAACAAAGAGAGATCCGATACGTACTGACTGTATATGCTCACTCCTACAAAGACATATGAGTCATTTAAAACGTTTCTTTTGTTCATTCTCCCGTGTTCATTTACCATAAAGGTTGTGTTATAATCAAAAGTTGATCAAAGTGAGGTGGGGGCGTGCGTCTTGTTTGCATAGTGTGCGTGTCTAATATTTGTGGGTGTGAGTGTCTCCGGATATGTGTGTACGTGTTGTAAAATGCATATTGTGTATAGGCCGTGTAGGGAATGTGTGTGTCTCCCACATGCCTGTATATTTTTCTGCAGGGTGTCCGGGGAACAATAAAGATAAAGCAGATGCCCCGTTTAAAGATTATCATCCTCTCTCTCCACACTGTTAACACTCACCAGGGACAGAAGAGCATTTAACACAACTCGTTTACACCAAACAACACATGGCAATGTGGTACTGAATGACAACATGAAGCAGAAGGAGGAGACCGTGATAGGGGGTGGGGGTGGGGGTGGGGGTGGAGGGAATGTGGAAGCGCAGAAACGACGGTGACCGACCACGCTCGACTCCAACCCTGGTACAGTAATCAGCGAAGGTGCAAACCAGACCACAACCAACAGTGGAGACGGATATATGTGCAGGGAGGCCAATTAGCCAGTCATGTGTGTTAGTGTGTTTGTGTGTAGACCGTCACTGAGGTGGATGTTTCCGGTGTACACACACCTTCCAGCGACCTCGTCTGCTGGAACAACTCACAACCTTCCTCCCTTCTTTACAAAGGACAACTGACCTGATCTTAAATAAGGTTTTTCTTACTTTACTGTGTTCTTCAGCGTGTGTCACACACGGTTAATCTGTGCAAATGATCAATAATCTCCACGTTTGAAATGAAAAAACTGCTAACATCACAGTAACCTTTGGTGCCCAGGACCAGCTTGCGTGTACAGTATCCACTCATGCACTCACTCAAAGAGACGTTTTATTTCTTTCAGCTCAACCCATCATCACGTTCACAAAAGATCAAAGTGTGTCTTTCTCTTCTGCTCTTTCTGTCTCTTTCTGTCTATGCCAGCTCCCTCAGAGAGCACAATTACCAGCACAGAACGATAACACCATTAATAACTGCACACACAGTCAGAATGAGACAATTCCCGGCGTAAGACTCATTTCATGCTTTGACAATTCCTCCAGGAATCATGGCACACAAAGAGGCAAAGACCACTTCAGGATTTGTTATATTCCTGCTAGTGTCTGAAAACGAGTTCAGGACTCGCTTCTCCTCTTTTTATTCCACTTCTTCTCATCCTCATCCTGCCCTGACCTCCCTTTGTACCAGCCAGCTTTCCATCCATCTGTCCGTCCAACCATTTATTTTCCTCTTCCCGTCTAACACACAGTATTTGTTCTCATTTCCTTAGATCCTTGCTTCCATCCTTCCCTCTGCCTGTCTGCGACTCTACGGCCCATAAATCTCTGAAACTGTTTATCTGCGCGTCGTCTTCTTCCTCTATCTATCTGTGGGTGCGTCCATCATCTGTTTGTCCTTCTGTCCTTCTCCCTCTGTCTTAATTCCTTCTTTTTTTATTGTGCCCTTCCATTGATCCATTCCTTCTACCCATCCATCTGTCCATCTTCTTGTTTACAGGTTATAAATCTGCAGCGCTGTTTTTCAGAACCACTGTCCTCTCTGTCCCTATGTGCACCACACCACAGCAGCTCGTGTGTGCACCTCCGAGTTTATCTACATAAACCTGGGCACTGCATGTGAGTACGCACACCTTTAATATGTGTCTCCCATTGAGGGGCCATGCTGCTGGGGGTTTTCCATTCCCCGCCTGCTGTGCAGCACTTTATTTTGGGAATATTTGTATAAATCATTTTGTCATTTATACATGCAGCGGCATTCTGGACACCACTGATTTGGAGTAAGGGGGTGTTTTATAAATACACATCTAAGGAGTGGACCCGAGACACGCGCACAAACAACCCCCCCCCCCCCGCGCAGAGTGTAAACACAGCCCCGCGTAAATGTGCAACCACGTAAACACACACCACGCAGTCTTCCTCTATGCTGTGACATGGCCATAACTCACCCCACGCTACTGGGTACTGTGAAATATGACAGCCCCACCGCGCCGAGGTAGGAAGTGTGTGTAGGCCCACGTGTGTATATGTGAGAGAGAAAGACTCTGTGTGTGTGTGTGTGTGTGTGTGTGTTTACGGCATGCAATGACAAGAGTCCACCCCGATGTCCTTGTCCATCTCTCAGTAAACTTTTCATTGGGTCAGACATTAGCATAGGCGGCTAACTATAACCCACATGATGGATGGAGCCACAGCTCTATCTGTGATGTGACCCATGCACAGAGCCTCAATGGATAGAAAGGGCACTTCCTGGTGGATCATGCTAATGCCTCTGGTGCGGCCGGGATGGTCGCTGTAGAATTTCAATAATGTTGTCGCTGAATCTATCTCTGAAGAATGCACAATATACCTATCATTAAAAAAAAGGGAAGAATAGCTGAGTCTAAAATAAACCATGAAGTCTAAATAATCAAAGCTGCACATCCACATCTCTGCACTGAAAAGTTTACAGTGTCTATCATCTGCTAAGTTTTCACGTTTCCCACAGTATCGGAGGTTGTTTGAATGTTAAGCCTTCAGTGTTTACAGTGCATACACACCTTCCAGTGACCCTCGACTGCTGTAACAAGTTACAACCGTTTTCCTTTGTTTACCTGACCTTGTTAGGCAATTTCATTAAAGGTGCATAGAGACAACGGAACTGAGCTCGAACCGCTGCGTGATCATATATAAAAATCTTGAAATGTAAAAAGCACTGTGAAGAAAATGCAGCCGTGCTGTGTGTGGGGGTCACAGCGCGCGCGCGCGTGTGTGTGTGTGTGTGTTCTGAGTAGCTGATATCAGAGTGTTGCTCTCAGAGGAAACTTTAGGAGAGCAGAGAGCGCCTACCTTTTCTGTCTGAATAGACAAGAAGATCTGCAGGCGAGAGAGAGAGAGAGAGAGAGAGAAAAAGAGAGAGAGACAGCTTAAAAGAAAAGGCCTGCAGTATGCTGCCTCTAATTAGGGTTTCATCCTCACCAAGATGAGTGTGGTTGAGTGTGGTACAGAGAGTGGTTGTGCCTGTGGTGAACACCACTCAAACACACACACACACACACACACACACACACACAGATTTATCTAAACAGCAGAGTATTTTCTGCTAATCCGTCTGCATGTATTATTTTATATGTGCAAACTGAGAGTCAGAGAATGTACTTCCTAACTCCTAAACCACACAGAGCACACTTTACCTCCATCTCTCATGTTGCACCTGCCCATTGCTGCATCTCTCCAACCATTCAATCATCCCTCATGCCACCTGCTGACTCAATTCCCCCCCGTATGGTCATGGCCAATCACGGCCAGCTGTGTTGTTAAGGGATTAGTGAAAGTCCAATCGGATGGCCTCCTTCAGCTTCTATCCCTCCAACTCAACAGGGAGCAAAAAAGACACAAAGACACACAAACCCACATCACTGGGGAAGCGACATAACAGCAGAAAGTCCAAAACATTCTCAATGGGAGCGTGGGGCATGCTGAGGGCTTAGTGCTGTGACAGGGTGGAAGCCTCGGTGTGTGTGTGTGTGTGTGTGTGTGTGTGTGTGTGTGTTTGCTGGTGCATCTGTCTGCGTCTGCTTTTCTTTAGAGTGCAAATACGAACATGCATTCATATGCATACTGTGTGTGTGTGTGTGTGTGTGTGTGTTTATTTCATATCTCCTAATGTGCGATCCAGGTATAAGAGCAAGATGATGGTGGCACAGATGATGGGGAGATGGAAAACGGATGATGACAACAGTCATTTGGAATAAAATTGATTGTCTTTTCACTGTGAGGAGGTTTCTATAATACACGCACCTGTGGTGTGGTGTCTCTGAGTGCATGAGCGATGCGCTGGTGTGTGTGCGTGCGTGTCTCAGACAAACAGAGCAGGTATGCATACGTTACATGGTGTACTAACATAATACAGCAATTTAACGTCCCACTTCACTGCTGTCATACACAATCATGCAGGCTGCGGTGGCAGTCACACGAAAGCATGTGACGCGGAGAGTGTGTGCACGCAGCATCGAAATCACATCTGTGGCATCTGCATACAGACCAACACACAGAGGTCGAACGCGTACGATGCGCCGGTTAATTAGTACGCGCAACAAACATGTGCTGTACGCACAAAGTCATTCATAGCACATGTGAAACATCAGCATTCGGAGCACTACGGAAGCTTGCACTTAAAAAATAAGATATACATGCGCACACACAATAACATGATGACAGAGTACATAATTATCCAGTTATCAATGAGAGCGTGCTTCTGCCCTTCCCTGGACCACTGGAGTGTGTCATTACGTTTCCTCACAAGCCCATCCGTCACATATAGTAAGCTCTTGTTCTACACACCCCCCCCACCCCACAAACACACACACACACTTTTAAATGAAAAAAAATCAAAGAACATTACAGTTAAGTTCCAAATGACCCTGGACTCAAGATTTTGACTCTGGTAATGCTGCGAACAGGCTACGACAGCCACCACTAGGCCACAGGAAGAACTTTACACCTCTTAGATCAGTCGTGTTCAAACCCAAGGAATCGCAGTTTGATTCCTGGTTCCTCTGACCACACGTAGAGGTGTTCTCTGACAGAATACCGAAACCTTGAAGTACTGCTGACATGTACTGTCTGTCAGCTGTAGTATCCGTTCACAAGGGGAAAAACCTTGAACTGTGTAAAGCAGTGTAACGTTGTACTAGGCCCACCTGGAACCAGAATAGATTTTAACATTATGTTTATGATCCATAATCATTGTTCACATTTGGATTTAGTGTCTCAGGTTCGAAGCCAGGCAGATCATCTCAAACCGTTTGTGCAAACAATTGCTGCCTGAAATTTCAGTGAGGTATAAATATTGGGTTCTTCTGCATCCCAGCCTGATGCCTATTTAGTTTTAATGGTGATTGACACAATTCAATATTCTCTAAAGGCAGTCCTCCATGTTTGTAATGATATATTTCTGTGGCTGCGTCGATACTTTCCTAAGAAAGGGTGAACTTTTTTATTTGAAGGTAAACTGCAGCCTCCTCTCTTTTTTTCTTCCAGTGTATTCAGCAGTATGTCAGTTTCAACACGTTGCGCCGTGAGTCCATCGAGCGTGGATGCTGGGCGATCATATCTCAAGTGTTCACATGTCTACCTCGTGTTGAAGCACATGCGTGTGACACATTCAGTCATAAATTGCTTCGGTAAACCTGCACCAGTTTTGCGGTTGAGTCCTCATAGTCTGGTCTATTCTGGGAACGTGAGCCTGAATCAGCCTCCTCTTTCACTCTCTTTATCTCTCGCTTCTTTTCGGTGTCTCTCCACCTCTCTCTCCCTGGCCGCCTGTCCTCTGTCTTCGATTCTATGCCTGTCTCTCCCCGTCAGGAGATGAGGTGAGTATCTGTTGCCATCTCGTTTGGGTATGCGTGCGTATCCTCATATGCACGTCTGTGGTCCATCCGGTAGTTTGGTATAGATTTCAGTGACCCATCGTGGCGAGCGGAGGCTTAGGTTGCTTTGATGGACGCGTAGAGGGAGAGCGAGAGAGAAAGAGAGCCAGGAGGCAAGCAATGAAAAAGGAGAAACGAAAGAACAACCGCAACTTTACACAAGAATGCAGACGGAAGTTTAAATATGTGATTGTGTCATTCACAGGATTCACTGTGACTCAGACGAGTCTCAGCAGCAGAGGGCTCGTGATCAACCAGCATGAATATGTTGACAGCCTTAAAGTGTGCTGGGATGGAAAAAAGAGAGGACTCCTCTGAACCGGGAGTGAAAGTGTCTTCACCCATACACACAAGTACGACTTGTGCCTCAGCAATAAACACCATCAATGGCAATTTCAGTCTCTAAAATCTAATGTCTTTAGACAGGCTATTTCAGTGGTCTCTGGGGGGGGGGGGCGGGGGG
>JAUMTR010000017.1:2348220-2371214 GCA_032270685.1 Microctenopoma stevenorrisi
AATGGCAATTTAATTCTCTAAAATCTATTTTTTTTAGACAGGCTATTTAATTACTATCTGCCCCCCCCCCCCCCCCCCCTCAACATTAGCCCACAGCTTCAAAGCCTCTATACTTCACCCTCCTATTCTCACCCCCCTTGTCTTCTAATCCTGTGTCCAGATCTGTTATCACTGCCATTCACTGAGCACACACACACAGTATGTCTGGCACCCCCTTTGGCAGGACACAGATGCCCTGCTCTGCTCTTTTCCCCTCTCACCATGTTTGTTGGCTGTCTGTCTCGTGCTGACAGGCAGAGGTGCATCTTTCTGTGCTGTAGTGCATCGCTGGTGTGCTTCACTGAGCCCTTCTCTGAGGCTGCTTGTTTCGGAGGTGTCTCATATGCACTGGTAGCCGGGTTCGTACGATACCGATTCTGCAACTTGCATTTTGAGAGAAACTCCTTCTCGTTATTCAGTCGGCTGGATGACTTAAATGCTATTTTCAATGCAGGATTTCTAAGATGTTTTCATCACAGTGTCTCACACAAACGCTCAGTTACAGGATGGAAACATCACGGTTTGACTGGCTGTATGCAAAAAGACAGATCTTTGATTGCTATGCAAGGTTAATAAAGGCAGTAAAGTAGTATAAGCATTCAGTAAAACACGTGCATATAAATAATCTGTGATTGTAGACAGTACGAGGAAGAGGCAGAGGGAGTAATGAGCTGCAGAGAGCATGATATAGAAAAAACAACACGACTGTTGTTATGTGATGTGACAGCAGCCATGGGCCCACAACCTGTAGGGCCTGCAGATAGAGAATCATAGATCCAGGCCAGAGAGGCAGGCCGGCCAGAGGCCTCATCCCACGACAGAGGCCCTCTCACCGGGCTGACTGCATGCCTGGTCTGGCCCCGAGACCCACCAGCCCTCACCTCTCTTTCTCTGCCGCGTATGGGCTTAGAGGCGCGCACACACACACACACACACACACACACTGGGCAGGAGCCTAGTGGTGACCTGGCAGTGAAATCATTATGAGAACACAATCTACCCAAACTAAACTGACCTCTAATTAGTGCTCTTGGCAAAGTGGCCCGTTAAAAACACACTCACACGTAGGCCTACACGCATGAACACACACATGTACAGTACACAAACACACACTCTTCAGGGCATAATTGTGTGTGTGTGATGTGAACACAAATTGGCTTTGTGAACAGCGTTTTTCTTAGAAACTACGGCAGCACAGTGTAATAGAGAAACACAACAACAAAGATGGATTTTATTGGTAAACTGTTTTTTTTCTGGCTGGTGCTCAACAGTTTTTCCTTTTTTTTGGCTTTTTGTGCCAGATGCCATGTTGCTTGACTTACGTTATCGAAAGAAAATGCTGTTTAACACTGTATTCTTTTTCCTCATTCCTCTACCCTACTTATATAGAACCGCCTTTCTCCTCTGCTCTCCTGCTTTCTCCCTCAATTTTCCTCTGGTTTTGGAGACGCGATCTAATCTCTCCCAGGGACAGTACCTGTCTGTGCTGCTGCGGTCCTGGCCGCGTTGTTTATTCATTGAAAAAACACTGGTTAAAAAAAGAAGCAGTGTTTAGGGTGAAAACTTCAGATTGTTTATTGATTTTTATTTGTGTTGTTGAATAAGTCTGTCTGACCATGATGTCCCGGTGGGGGCTTTGCTTGGGGCATAGCATTAGACACACACATGCAGACACAGATACACAAAAACCCGTGGCTGGACAGTCACAACAGGAGGCTCAGCATAGACACACACATTGACAGAGACACCCGGGTATATTATAAAGTACGCCTTAAATTGAAAATATCCACCTTGACATTTTAGGTTCATATCACAAAATCCAAAAATTAATCAATTTTAAAATCGTGCTGCAACACAAAGTGTTAAAAAAGTCAAGCGGATTGTGGATGTTGTGACTGACGACCTCAAGGTTAGGGCTGCAAAGAACGAAAGGATGCTGCTTTGCACCAGCAGGAAAGAATGTGGCCGTGTACGTGAAAGAAAAGAGCGTTCTCTCCGCAACCATTCTAGAAAGGCCAACAGATGGAGGATTCTGTCCAGCTCTGAGGTATAAGTGTTTGACGTGTAAGTCCAACCATGCTAAACCAACTAAAGGTTAGAACTGAAGAATAGAAAAACAAGTGCTGAATCATCTCTTCACTGTAGTAATGCCATCGTTAATCTTTCGACGCCGGGACATTTTGACACGTGTCCTGCATCCTGCACCAGAAAACAAAACGCAAACAGAATGATAGAGGGTAATTAGAAAAGCCGATAAAACGCTCAGAGGAGGGAATGATAGAATGTGAACATTTGGATTTCCTTCAACTCATTCATCTGCATCTCATAACAGACTGGATGTGCTGGCCGGCTAATGACGGCGACAGCTGCTTAATGCCTTCTTCACAATACTGACGCCATAAAACACAAGGCAAACAGGCGTCACCTTAAAGCGTTGTCTGTCAAGCCATCACCTTAACTACACTGGCAACAGCACAATGAGTCGGTTGGTGGTGGATGTGTGTGATGGTGAGAGAGAGCGGGGGGGGGGGGTGAATAAAGAGAGAAAGATTAATTGACACTCAGAGAATGAGAAAGACAGAATGGAAGTGTGCATGTGTGAGCAGATGAATGAGCAGCCTCTTAGGTAAATGGCAGGGAGTATTGCACTGTCTGTCTGTCATCCTGATTAAAGGTACCACCACATACTTACACAAGCACAGGATGATGCTCAACGTGCCATTTTGTTAAAGCAGGAAATATAAGAAAACATCTTCAACGTGTGTGTGTTGTAAATCCTCATCACAGCCTGTCTACGCCTTTAAATTTGTCACACACATTGTACCAGACCTTCAATATAAACATCTTCAACAGCATTATGACCTTTGCATTGGTAGGACTATGGCGAGAAATCCGCCCCTTTCTCTGCTGAGAGTAACAATTAAAAAACTATTTGTGTGGATGTAATATGAAAAGAGGCTTTGATCTCTGTGGATTTTGTGAACGTGGACCAGATAAGTCTGAGCAGGCCGGAGACCCTCTGACAGTGGATCTGGATTAGTCTCCCCCTGCCTGCTGACACAGAGGTCGCCCACCTGCCGTAATGGACGCAGTTGAAGTCAGATTGTTTGTGAGTCTGCAATTTATGTGTTGACACAACTTTGGTTACATATTAGTTTTAGATCAGGCCTCATTGTGGGGCAGGGAAAAGAGGAAACGTGTTCGTGTTTGTGTGTGTGTGTGTGTGTGTTAGAGGGAGAGTCGAGGGACACAGCTGCTGCATAGACACACACACGCTACTAAAGCAGGAAGTCTGGAATAAAAAGAAAGACTGTTTATGATAGGTTGGTTTACAGCAGACTAGCTATGCAGACGGAGATACTCTGTAACGGCGTGTGTGTGTGTGTGTCAAAGTGTTCATCGTGTCAGGAAATGGAGAGCTCATCAGATGGTAGCTCCGACTTGGAAGTGCTACCTGGTATTTGTGTGTTTGCGTGCGACTACCTAACAACAAAGATGAGCTTGCATAGCTGTGCGTGGTTACACGTTGCTGCGTGTGTGGAAGTCCCGTGTGTGACCCACCATGTGTGTCATGCTCGTGCAACTCCGCCGGTGTGTGTGCGTGTGTGTGTGTCACACATCTGTTGCTGCATGCAGTAATTTGTGTTCGCAGCTTGGCGCCCTAGTAATTATTCAGACGCTACCTTTTGCTCCGACATTAAAGCCTTCATCTGGCTGACATGAAACAGCAGAGATGACGATAAGGCTTCAAACGCTGCCTGCCGTCCAAAGAGAAGCAGGAAAGGTGAAGAGATGCACGGTGGGATAGACGGGATTGTTTTGTTCTGGAGTTTTGCTGTCACATTGTTGTCATACAGCATCTTCTCTGCTTAAACTGCAGCAGAAACTGTGCAAACGCTGAATTCTAGATAGAAGGAGAATTAAAATTCTGAACCAGCTTATGATGTGCATGCTGTACTGTGCTTTTTTGTTTAGATACTTCAGAGGAGAGAATGAGAAAGGCAGGATGACAAAGAGATGTTATTCAAAAGACGAGAGTGGCAGCTTGTTTTGTGGAAAAAGACATTCACTCATTCATTCTACACTCAGTCCAACAGGTAGTGGACGTCCACCGGAGAGGTGAGTCGCGCGTGTCCTGTTTTTCTGTAAAATCTGTATTATGACACTATTCGCGCTACAACATAAAAGGAGAATTCAAATGAAAAGGACTATCCGCGCCCTTCTACAGCTGCATGTTTCCTTGCGCTGTTGTTTGGGAATGAGCTGAGTTCGCCTTCGCGACTTTATAAGCCTTCTCGGAAGATTTGTGGTGCACTTTGGTCATCCATCTTTTTATGAGCTCCCACCTGCTGGCACTGCGGAGCACTTGGCCACAGAAAGGTTAATTTATGGCTTCTTCCTCTTGACTCTTGGACCCTGTTTTCGGATGCCGTTAAAGGACCACTTGCATTGACCTCGTCTGATTCGACACCAGGCCACTGACAGTCTTCCAACATTAATACGTAACATTATATCACACCTTTTTACTTGATGTTTACCTCTCCGACGATGTTGCTCACTCCTTTTTTTTCCCTTTTTTTTTGCACACGTACTGAGTTTGGCCTCCAGATACTGAACTGAATCTGTATCAATTTGTCATCTTCCACACAGGCCACAGATCCTTCTAGTGATGCTGTCCCAAAATGTCCCTGATGAAAAAACGCCTTTTTCAAAAACACTTGCAAATTGTAACATTTGATCTGAATAAAGGGATTCTGTGACACACTGAGGCACCTTGCACACAAATAAATTGAACTCTCTGGTATCAAAATTATTATAAATATTAAAACCCAATGTGCACTTTTAATGTGTTTTTTTGCACAAAGGAGACAAGCTGTGGAGAATCTATCCACTGGGTTCCCCTGACTAAAAACAAAAAACTACAGATGAGCTGGAAATTAGCTAAAAATCCACACACGTTGTTTCTCGGGAGACTGTGTTCCCCCTTTTTTTTCTTGTTATCACCCCTGAAACAAGTCCGTTTGTCCGCACATCCATATTCATCATTTGTGTCTGCATGAATATTAATTCTGCCTTAAAGAAGAAGGCAAAAAGTATGGAAATAAATGAGGAAAAGGAAAATATGACAAACTATGTGCAATGCCGAATTCATGTCAGTTTCAAAGCCCATGTGTCTGTATTCCTGTGGCTGACTTGTACCAACATGCTAATCAGACTCGCACCGTACCCTGTTCTGGCTAATTGTCGACAAATTATCTCAACTGCAGAATAATGTATGCATGACACTTCACTGGTACATACAGACAAGTCATTCAAATCTGCTCCTGTTTCAACAAGCAGCTCAATGGCTCCATTTAAATATGGACTTGGGTGCAGCGTACATTATTATGCACACTCGACAGCGCTGCTTTGCGTTCTGTTATCTCTGTTTTTCTCTCTGTTTATTGACCATTTCAACACATTTTTCTGCTCCGTTTCTTTCTTTGTTACACTCATTTCTCACTTTGGCTCCCTGTCTTAGCGTCTTATGTTTGCTAATGTCGCTGGCTCATTACAAAAAAAATGAGTTTGGTCGTAAGTTAGAGCTAATATTATTAACATTTCCTGACCAGCAGTTGATTTAGAAGTAGCTTAATTACACTGCGATCGTCTTCAGTGATTGAATTTTATTTGAACCCCCAGGGGACTTACACCAGAAAAGAGCTCATGGAGAAATTCATTCACTTAATAGAAGTGAAATCTAGTTTGATGCAAAACAGAATTTAAGTCAAACATTGTCCAGCAGTGTAGGCAGCTGATCCTAGACT
This sequence comes from Microctenopoma stevenorrisi, assembly GCA_032270685.1. Taxonomy (NCBI): domain Eukaryota; kingdom Metazoa; phylum Chordata; class Actinopteri; order Anabantiformes; family Anabantidae; genus Microctenopoma; species Microctenopoma stevenorrisi. The sequence goes on from JAUMTR010000017.1 coordinate 2,354,067, forward strand.
GGGAATGTTACTGTAATCTCAGAATCTACTAGAATCTTTCCTGCTGGAAAAACAATTAGTTTTGTGAAGCTGGTAACATTTTCAGAAATAATCAAAGAAAATAAATTAAAATCATGTAGACAAGGTCTGCTTTGTGGCTGGCAGAATTAAACAGACAATTTATGGACTTATCAATCATGCATTTACAATCATGTGCCATTTTGCATTTATTACATTGTATGTAATTAATAGAAAGAGACTCAAGAGGTCAAAATAAGGACAGATGATAGACATGCGTGTGACTAGGAGTCTAACTAGTCTTCTACATGAGCTAAGTTTGCTTTTTTTTATTGGTTCTTTTTTCCCAAATTTGTATCAATTTGTTTAAGTGTGTGCCATCTGGAAACTGATCTGAGCTTGCCAGAGTTTACTAAGCTAAAATGCACTGTCCCTCTGCTGCCTTTAACACACACACACACACACACACACACACACACTGGTTCTGACACTGACACATTGTTAGGAGAGTCAAACCAATATGTCCTGTTTCTCCTCATGTTGGTCCAGTTACACAAAATTACAATATGCCAGAGATGCTAGAATGTGTTTTCTTGTTGTGCAGAGAGCGTATTGCATGTTTTAATACACTGTAAACCAACTACAACTAATTTCATGGCAAGAAAGGGGCAACAGAAACAAGGTAACATAATATATACATACCATCCCCTCCTACGATGATGCGGTTTGTAAATTATACATCATGTAATTAGGAAACAACATTATCATTCCTCTTAAGTCATGAAGATATACAATACGTCTGGAAATGTCATATTAATCTTGTGTAGAAAAATTGGACATTGACAACAAAAATGTAATTACACGAATTGTTACTTCATACTCATCTTGACGGGGTAATAGGCCGTTTCCATGTAGCACTCCTTGATGGGAGCTCCTGCCTCATCCCCCATATCACAACACTTGTCACTTGTTATCAATAGATTCATCACAGAAAAGTGGTACCTAATAAATATGCCATGATGGGTGCAACAAATCAGCCCTTGCCTCAGATTTATGCCCTTAATAACTCCATTTGGCATAACGCTGACACCTGCTCTGCCAGACAAAATGGAACTAAATATTTCAATCAATGCCAGTGCACAGAGAACTCTTTCTTTCCCCTTGTTTCATCTTTGACTTTCCAACAGTGCTGCACACGGCCCGACTCCTCGTGCCCTTTACTAGACTTAAGTATTAGTATCTGTATCTTTCCCTCTGAGTGTCTCTTGCTCTTGCCCTCTTTTTTTGGAGTGGGAATCATCTGGCAGATCTCTTTTAGGTATTAGTTTATGGGCCATGACATGAGCTATGAATGAGAAACAACGGGAAAGACTTGAGAACATTAATCATGGAGCAACATATGGTAATAGATGGTTATCAGTTCCCTTACACTGTGATTAAGGAAGGGAGGAGTGGGGAGGAGGAGGAGAGGAAAGAAGAAAAGACAAGAGATCGAGATTTAGGAACGTAAAGTTGAGGCGGAAAAAACTCTCCTTTATTTCTGAAGCTAATTTAGAACCCTCTCTGAATCAAAGAAAAGAAAACTTACAGGGAGCTAGCCCTGGGTGTGTGGCTCAGACAGGGATTTGAATCTGCGACTTGCTGCATCCCAGTCTGACGCTTAACCCATTGAGCCACCAGGCCCAGCTGATAATCTGTTGAAGACAACCTGGATCTGTCTTTAATTCATCTCCACCGTTGCACTAATACAAACTCTCCTGCACCTGGCACCTGCAGGCTCCCTTGTCCTTTACTGTTCTACACTAGTCACCACCAGGATATTTAAAGGTATTGTGCAAACAAGCTTGGACCAGTGCATTGTTGATAGGGGCCCACTTTTATCTCTCAGTCCTTGACTGCTTGAAGGCAAAATTACTTTTAAATCACTATCAAACCAAACCATGTCAACGTTACCTCTCTAAACCTGTGTCCAAACTGCTCAACATGAGCTCTGATCTACTCATTTCCTGCTCACTCCCACTAAAACCATAACATCTCCAGCTCTCAGCCTCCCGTCCCTTAGTCCAACTGTCTTCCCCTTCATTCTGAGATTTTTTTTATTCTAGTACCTTGCATGGCGTAAATCCTTTTAATGTGCACGCAGGTGCGTCATGCTCGGGGTTAATGAATGTGTTTTACTCATCCGGTCTATTTATAGTAATTATATAGTATTCCGAACAGAACACCTATACGGACGTTATAAAGCCCCTTCGCTGTTCAGACGGAACCGTCCTCCACCCGGAGTCCCGTGTCCTGTTCTCCCGGAGCCGCTGGAGGCGCTTGGTAGCGCCGAGGCAGGAGCCAGATGAAGATAGAGACGCGGTAAACACAACCATAGAAAGAGGTGTGCATGAGCCCACCGTGAAAACCACACAGAGCAATTTTAATACACGTGTAAACTACTGAACGCTTTAGCATTTAGCATGGCTAGCCAGTAGTTAGCGTAGCTAGTGAACGCTTAGTCACTTTAGCGTTAGCTTGTTGGCTTTAGTTTTTGTACAATAGTGTACAAATAGTTTGTACAAAACTGTTCAATAGACTCTACAAAACCAGAGACGGACGAAATTATATTTTTACGAAGAGAATGAAGTTAAATACAAGAAGAGACGAAAGTTAAATACATGTTGGTAGTTAGTAGTACTTTTTTATACGTAACTGAAATAATAATGCTAGAGCCAACTTGGTTAGCTAACAACAACTTGGTTAGCTAACGCGACGTTAGCACTGAGACCTTGCGACGAACATTTTCATAATTTCTGATTTGAATGCAGTAGTAAACTATAAATATTACCTGAAAGCACAGAATATATAATTTAATTATATCTATAGGGCTGGTTTAATAATAAACTATGCAGTCAGAGCTTATTGGTTAGCCTAACATAATTAGTTTGGTGTGATACATGAAAAGTTATGTGACACATTTATAATTGAACGTTGTATTTTATTCAATTGTCATAGGCCCCCCCCCCCATGACCCTTAGGAGAACAAGCGGTCAGGAAAGTGAATGGATTTTATTTATTGGAACATGGAGACAGTAGATCAGAGACAGGAGACTCAGGTGGAGCTGCGGGATCTAAGGTAACATCTCCCTGACATACAGCATAAAAGCTTCTGTGTCTGAGGTTCTTCTTAGTACAGTGAGTATTTCATGTTGTTGACAGTTATAGAAGGATTTCAAATCTGGTTTTAGAACATTTTTTAGATTGTATAAAGTTTCCAGTTGCTTGAGTGAACCCTGCTGTAAAACTTTACATTGAATTTATACACACTTATTTCAGAGACAGTAGATTGATAAAATATACGGCAGCTTTTAGGTTTAGTGTCTGAAACCACATACATATTAGCGTCTTCAAAAATCAGGGAACAAATAGGTTCTTTATTTTTAAACTATGTTTTGAGAAACTTTACATGATGACTGCAAACATTTAATGCACAGCTGATTAAACTGGATTCAGTGAAATTTGTCAAAATGAACATGTTCACTTATGCACTCCTGTTTGAAATACTATTCCTCTTTCTTTGAAAGACATCTCAGGCTAACAATGTTACTGTAAATGTGCCTGACCATTTTTCTGTCAGCCTATGAACAACGGCTAAACACTGATTTGTAAATAAGACGGGAGGGTAGCCTGACATTACAACCCGCTGCACCCGTGCCTGTAGAGCTGGGTGCCTCCTCCTGGGCATTTTGGTGGAGATTTATAGTCGATCCACCCTGGTCTCATCACCATGGCGGCTGAATTATCTCATCGGTCGCATTAATCTGCAGATTACATTTGATTTAATTTTCATAATAATTAAAGTGAACCATCACTAAAATTAAAAGCATTTGGTGTGTGTGTGTAAGTGAGTGAATGTGTGGGGGCTGGATGGCTGCGTGTGCTCATAGATGAAAGCTCCTGTTGTGGTTTTGCGCAGACTCTTCTCTCACTCTCCTTTTTTCCATCTATTTGTTTCTATCTTTTCCCCCTAACCACCCCTCCTTGTCTCCACCTGCTCCAAGAATCGCGATGAAGTGATTAGATTGATAGGTGCAAAAGGGAAAGACGGGAACGGGAGGAGTGGACAAAAATGATTAAATTAGCATATCACAAACGCCTCAAACACTGCCACCCCTGAAAAACAAAATCCCGGGCCGCCTGAGGCCTGCCGCAGTGCTGAAGAGCCCAGGACCTGTGAGTGTGTTTAAAACCCCATACGGCCAGATTAAAAAACCCAAAGCCTTAGCTGGAGACAAAGTAGGAGTAAAGCCTCCCGGTGCTGGGAGACAGTGTGTGTTATATCTGCATTAGGTGGCAGCAAAGATACAGTCCTCTGCTTCCCAGTCTATGGTGTATTTCTCAGTGAACAGTGCATTAGTATGTGGGAGGAAGACAGACCAACAGAGGACAGCTGCAGTTACTTCATAGGTTTAATTTCTTTTTCATCTTTCAGACATGTACACATTAACATTGAAGACTGTGAATGCAGTTTATGTCAAGGCAAGCTCTCCTAGGAAAAGCAATACAGTTATTCATGCTCACAAATTCCCTAACCCCCATAAAACAAAATTCACACCATATCCACTCTTTACTTGATTTTAAGTTTTGTTATTTGCTTTTATTTTATATTAGTAGTAGCAGTAGTGGATAAACATTAGAGTACAGTAGTGATGAAGAAGAATTAGCAAAGCAAAGTTTATTTTTAGTACTGTGCAAAAGTCTTTGGGATTGGATTAGTTTTTTAGTGCTTTAATAGCCACATATATAAATATGTATGTATATATATGTATGTATGTGTTTCCCCTACCATTATACAAGGGGGAACTAGATTTTCTGTACAACATCAGATCCAATTAGAAGTCATTTCATGTTTCTTTTCCTATAGAACAGGTCTGTACGTTGTTCTTTTATTAAACTAACTAAACAGCCTTATGTTATTTATCCTATTTACATGACTGACACAATGTACGTACAAAGACACGCACCCCGACATGAATGGGTCGGGAAATATGACTTTTAAAACATAAAGGCCAAAACACGCACACACACCGGAACAGCTTGATGCACATGACACATAGTACTTTTTATCATATTTACACTACACAGCTGATATTAAGTAAATGAAACATCTCCATCAGGAATGTCTGTATATTTAAAATACACAATAATCACTGCAAAACAAAGAAAAAAAATAGCTGAGAGAAGTAATGCAAGTACAACAAATTAATGTTTGACATGTGATGCTGTAGTTACTTTTTAAATTTAGGTTGCAAAGTACTTTTCAAAGGACAGCAAAAGTAACAAAAGAAGGTTCATACAAAATCAAAGTGACATTATAAGAGAGCAAATTCATCAATCTGCACCGGAATCAGAGGCCGAAGAGATCCTGCGGTTGGTTAAAAATCTAAAAGGTACAAAGGTGCCAGACCATTTAGGACTTTAAAAATAATCCTCACACTACACTACTGTGAAACCAACTTAGGTGTTTGTCAACTAGTAAGCAGAAATAGAACTTAGGCATAAGGGGGAACCAGTGGGTCAGGGGACAGGCAGAAACTGGGTCACCTACAGTACAGTGATATGGAGCAGAGAAAATATGTCTGAAATCAAAGCAATCTACTAGTATTTATCGCATTTAAGAGTATATGTCAGTTAAAACTTCAAATTCCTCAATGGAGCTTTAATAATGCCACAGATGAACATCTGGTATGCTCCCAGAGTCCCCCTAGGTGGAGAGGAAGCAAGTAATGCATTATTTGAAAATTACTGATGGTGCACATTGTGTTAACCCACCACTAGGTAAAGACATTGTGCATTTGATGTATTTTAATTAAGAACTATAAAAAATTCACAGTAGTGCAGAGCAGTGCAGAAATGGCATTTCTTTGACAAGTCGGAAAATTTGCCAATTCTGCATCCAATCCAATAATTGCAGCCAGAATCCCACCGACAGGGCAAGAGAAAACCCAGTGCACAATGAACTAATGAAATCAAACGTGCGGTGCGTTTTGCATGTTAATGCTGGCAGTGGGTGTCGATAGCGTTTAAAGATGTCAGCAGGTGGATAGCGAGATGGATGGCCCTCTGCCTGCCTTTCACTTCTCACCCCAAGGAAGTTAAACAGCATCTGCCTTAAATAGAAAACTTCAATATCTATTTAGAAAGAGAGCGAGAGGGGGAAATGTAGAAAGGGGGATGGATAAGAAAGTGAGTCAGAGAAAAGGAGATTGGGGAGGGAGAGAGAGAAAGAAAGAGTTGAAATAAGGCAATAAGTCCCTGACCTCAAGTGCAGATTGCGACACATTGACACTGTTGTCATTTGTTAATCAATAGAAGTGCTATGCAGGCTATACGTTTAATGGCATGAGATTGGCAAACCTGTAACAAAATTAAGGGAAGACTAAGACCACAGCCTGTTTCTCGCTTAAGTCAATTTACAGCCTCAATGACTTCAGCAGTGCTGAGGGAAATATGACTTTGAGGCTCACAGCGTTGCTACATGGAAATCCTGTAACGTCAGGTCTGGCTTTAGCTTTTATTTCTCTAAATTAAAACGTCCTACATAGACTGAGCAGATTTCAAACTCAACATGACGGAGGCTGTAAATGTTTCTTATGTCGGAAGAAATGTGCCATCGCAGACAAACAGTAAGTTACTCAGAGCACATCATTTTTGTGTTTGACAAAGGAACACTGTTTGCATGAAGTAAAACTAATCCGCGCTACAAAGGAACATTGAAAGTGCTAAGAAGAACCTTAATGTGAATATGAAAAGACATGAGGACACTCCTCAGCAAGATTGTTTGGTTCATTCTGATCTTAATGCAGTTAATACTTTTAACTCGAATACAAAATAACCTAATTGCTGCTGATTTATACTGATTAATATCTTACAATTAACAATTCCAGTTACATTTAAAGCTAGAAACAAAGCTAATTCAGGCATTTGGTCGTCCTTTTTAAGATTATGGTCCTGTTTCTTTGTGTGTGTGTGTGTGTGTGTGTGTGTGTGCATGTGTCATTGTGTGGCCTACCCTCATTATTCTCCATCTTTATTAATAACAGCTATGCTCTTTAATTTCTTATGCAGAGGCTAAATTAAATGTGTCATCGTTTAGAATAAATAGTGTACAGCTCACATGTCCTCTCTCCCCTGCTCTCCCTCTCTTCCTCTGTCTGTTTCTATCATGGACACACACAAACAGAGGCGCTTTGGGATAATTTACAGGATAAATAAAGCATTGCTCCAATTAGTCTTAAGTCAAATAAATTAGTCATAAATTCAATCAACAGCATTTTATGGGGCTGAGATTCATGATGTAGATTGGTGTAGAAATATATTCTCTAGGCAACTGCATTACATTAGAAGCAGGGAGTAAAGATGATATGATGCATGGTAATAACTGTTGTTATAGCATATTGGGAAGAACCCCAGATATAACTAATCAGGCATAAATTAGAAAATGTTTATGAGCGTTTTAACTCGTCAAATGTTTAGTTATAATGATAATTCCGCAGGTTTGTGTCTGGTTAAAGCAGAGTTTAGCCCTTATCTAACCAGAGCATGAAGAACGAAGGTTTTACTGGTCTGCTGTGGAGGCTTTTTGAGTGTCTCACTCCTAAACAATTAAAGTGCTATGTATGAGCTAACTTTGCTCTACCACTGAATTTTATGGTCTCTGTGTCACATGTAAACAAAATAACCACGGAACAGTCTGTTGTATGATAACATTAAGTGTGTATGTAGTGTTTCATGTCTGTTTGTTATGCCTACACCAAAGTATCATCCTCGGGGACAGACAGGCCACGAGCACCTAGAGGGCAATGAACAAACTCCTCCCCGCTCCTCTCGTGTGTGAAGTCAGTGTTGTTTATTCTTTCTCTCTGTTGATGCATTTATCTTTGAATGTATCTCCTCTTTGTCCTCTTGTTCCTTTCTTTACACTGTGCTCGGTTAGTTTGTCTCTTCTCCTATTGTTGGCCGTCGTTCTCCTGCCTCCTCCTCGTTTCTCCCTCACCCCATTGCTCTTTCTCACTACTGTTCTGTTCACGCTGTGCTTGCTCTGTCTCTTGGGCCCTGACCTCTTGTTGTGACCCCACAGAGCCACGGTGACTTTGATACACAGTACAGCCTAGTTGGTAGAAGTCAGTGCAAAGGCTGCAGATACAGTATGAGCTGCAAACTTTTTCTGTGTAGTCAGCATAAAAGTATGTGTGCGAATAGATCCTGTTGCATGCAAGTCCTCCGTCTCTCTCAGTGTGTGTGTGTGTGTGTGTGCGTGCTGGATCCTGTTGCATGGTAGTCCTCTATCAGTGTCTGCCTCCTGATCTGATTGATTGTTCTGGGTAAATTAGGACTGGGCGCTGGTGATGGGGACAGGAGTGAGTTACACCCTTCACCCCCGTCCTTGCCTTCCACCCTCTCCGTGTCCCTGCTTTTATCATCATCCCTTCCTTCACCTGTTCTTCCTGCTTCTTTTTCACTTTTTGTCCTTCTCATCCACGTCACAGTTGTGTCATGTGGGTTCCTCTTTGACCATTGTTTAAGGTCATGTATTCTTCCCCTTGTTTTTTTTTGGTTTTTAACTAATATACAGTACAGTCAGAAAGTTTATATAGACTGGACTATTTGTCAGTTATTTCAGAACATTAAAATTTCTACAACACCATCTACATTGTGTAGATGTTAAGTGCTGAAAAGAGACCATTTCCTGGGTGTAGGGTTGCCCAGGTGGTGTCTTGGGACTGCATGTGACCTCCTGTGGTACATACTTGGTTTAATCTTGGTTAATCAACTGGTCCTGTGGATGTTGACTGGTGATTGAATGTTCTCCATTTGTACAGTTTTCCTGAAAGTTTTCTTCGTTAACCCTGCTAGTTTATTCTTCTCCCAAGGTCTTCGGGAGTCTCCTTTATTCGAGCCAGTACAAACCTGTGGTGTAAAGCTCAGACTTCAATAGAAGAGGCAAAGGCAAGGCAGACTTACACCTGATTCTCATCCCATTTAGTGAAACACCTGACTCATACATTTTTATATCCTTTTTATTTTTCCAATTTATGTCAAAAGATATGTGCTTAGATTGACAAAAATTCAGAAGTGCTTTCTAGTAGTAGCTGGTAGCTCAATGGGTTAAGGGTCAGACTAGGATGCAGAAGGTTGCAAGTTTGAAACCCTCTCTGACTCCTAGTCCATCCTCTACCAGGTGTGTCCTTGAGCCAGACACCCAGCTCCTTGTAAGTGGCTTTGGATAAAAGCATCTGCCAAGTAGAAGGACACTTTATGTAGAAAAACAAGGCGTTGTGTATATATATGTGTATTCCAAATCCAGTAACACGGGAATTGTTGTAGATTCCTGGTTTCTTACATCCTCCTTTATACTTGCCCGAGTAGCATAAAAGATCTGAAATGCACCATTTATTTTAGAAGTATATGGCCTCAGTTACTTATGTTAAATTAAATTAAAATATATAAACATGTGGCGGCATCTTCTAGAAATTAAAGGGTACGCATTAAATGTAAGCAAAGGTCAGATGCTGACTATCTGAAATTATATTTGTAATTGGTATCATTACTCATACTTATCAACAAGGGGCCCCTGATAACTAAATGTGTTCTTCTGCAAATAAAGCTAGAAACAACTTCAGACACCACCTCAAAGACAGCGGGTGGAGGAGTGACTATAGATGACCAGATAATAGGTATGACAATGTAGTATGAGGATTATAGTGATCAAAATTATCTCAGTTATCAGTGTTATCATGTTGGTATTAAAAAGCGTCTGTACTGATACACATATGTGGTAATTATAGGGTAACACAGTTTACCTGTATCAGCTGGAAATGAGACCATTTGATTTATTGTCCCTGTTACAGAAGCTAATACTTAACAACTGTGCTTCATGTGTATTAATAAAACATAAGTACAAATTTACTAAACTGTGTCTACATGTTGCTGACATTAACAGAAAACAGTCATTGACACAAACCGGGACTAAAAGTTTTATTTGTGTTTTTATGGCATTTTTTGTTTACACACAGCTGTTCAGTATTTACTGAAACTATTTATGGAGAACAAGTCACAATTTGTACTAATGTAAGTATCACATGTAGTTAGGTAAGGAGAGAGAGCAGGTCGGTTGTCAGTGGGGCTGATGCTGGACTGCATTTTGCCTTTCAGCAGGGAGTTTTTCATTGTACCGATAATTAAAATGTGGAGCTGTAATACTAACCGGGGTTTACTGTGAAACCGGTTATTGTTACATTGCTTCAAATGACATAGTTTCATTTTGACCACTTTAGCCCACATACAATGTTTTGAGTGTCATGGGATCAGACTTTGCTTCCTGGTTGTTTTATGAAAAACTTTTTGCTGCAGATATGCGTGGATGATTATGGATGGCTGTTATAGATGTTCTCTGGATCTAGTGACTAAGAAAAAGAAACTACTACTAATTTATAATTGGTTTGACAGGCTTCCTCCATGTGGCATTTCTGTTGCAGGATGCAAACTTTGCATCACACCCACTGACGGTGTAAAACATTTTTTCCCGCCGGCGCCTGTGCAGTGTGAAGAAAAGGGGGAGAGGGACACTACACTGCGCACAGGACCTCTGCAGGCTGCAAAATATGAAATACAGGTGATCGGCTTTTGTGATGGACAATAAAAGGCATTCACATAATTTATCATGGAAATTGGCAGCTACTGATCGGTGGCTGATCAATCAGAGCATCCCTAGTCATGACATGGTCCATTTGTGGATTTAAATATGAAAAAAACATGATGTGACCAAAGTACAATGTGCACTATACAAACGTTTTAAACTCAGTATTCTCAACAGAAACTGAACTTTAGTTTCAGCCTGTTGTGTTGTTCAGTGTTTACAGAGAGGGAGAGAGGGAGAGAGAGAGAGACTGCCAATATGTACACTGACCTACTTCTGGGATGTATTAAAAAATAGTATTATTATTTCAGGTGCTGCTGTTGGTGGTAGTGATTAACATTACTTTGCTCTATAGTCATTGATAGTGGGTTTAAAACTCACATTTTGTTTTGGTGACACTGAATTTACCTGAGCGGCTACTTGTATCTTCTCGCCTCTAAACATTGTTCTTACTCTTAAACTGCTGAATTAGTAGCATTGTCAAAAAAGCCGCTAGCAAATGTTGGGAGACTGGACCCCCCCCCCCCCCCCCCTTCATAAATAGATGTTTGTTTCTGTTCTCTCTGTTTGTTTGTTTTGATTTTTTTTTAGAATTGGGCCTGCAGAGAACATTTTTTAGGAAAAGAGCAATGATCCTCCTCTCCTCTCCTCTGTCTCTCCTCTCCTCTCCTCTCCTCTGTCTCTCCTCTCCTCTGTCTCTCCTCTCCTCTGTCTCTCCTCTCCTCTGTCTGTCTCTCCTCTCTGTCTGTCTCTCCTCTCCTCTGTCTGTCTGTCTGTCTCTCCTCTGTCTGTCTGTCTCTCCTCTGTCTGTCTCTCCTCTGTCTCTCCTCTCTTCTGTCTCTCCTCTCTTCTGTCTCTCCTCTGTCTCTCCTCTCCTCTCCTCTGTCTCTCCTCTCCTCTGTCTCTCCTCTCCTCTCCTCTGTCTCTTCTCTCTTCTGTCTCTCCTCTCCTCTGTCTCTCCTCTCCTCTCCTCTGTCTCTCCTCTCCTCTCCTCTGTCTCTCCTCTCCTCTCCTCTGTCTCTCCTCTCTTCTGTCTCTCCTCTCCTCTGTCTCTCCTCCTCTCCTCTCCTCTCTGTCTCTCCTCTCCTCTCTGTCTCTCCTCTCTTCTGTCTCTCCTCTCTTCTGTCTCTCCTCTCTTCTGTCTCTCCTCTCCTCTCTGTCTCTCCTCTCTTCTGTCTCTCCTCTCTTCTGTCTCTCCTCTCCTCTGTCTCTCCTCTCCTCTCTGTCTCTCCTCTCTGGGCATTGTATTTTCTTCATCAGTCTTTTCTGCCACTAAATTATTGTTTTGGCTGCTGCTTTACAGTAAAGCTGTTTTCCTGCAGCAGGACTCTGGCTGACTGTCTGCAGAGCACTCGTGTCCTGGAGTGGCACATCAGTTTGGTCAGTTTGCCCAGCACTTCTTTCTCTCCTCTATCTCCCTCCCTTCCTCTTTCTCCCGCTTCATCGTTCGCATACTAGCCAGCAATTGAGGAAAGAGCGAAGCCCTGCATCATGGCTTAGAGAATGAGCTCTGCCTCTGAGCTGCAGACCACTAGGAGTGAGGAGAGGAGAGGGACGCAGAGAGGAGAAAGGGAAAGAATAAAGAGGAGAGGAGAAAGGCAGCGACACACTTGCATCTGTTGTTCCAGCGTCCCGCAACCGAGAAGCGAATGAGAGAGTCTGAGAGAGGCGGAGAGAGTATGCCAGAGAGTGAAGAGAGAGAGAAAGGGAGGACATGTCAGACAGCCATGTCCTTGAGAAACGCACCACAACTCTTTGAAGAGAGCCGAGAGATGGTGTAAGTAACGTGCATCTCAGCGGGACATGTGTGTTTTCTCTGTGTGTGTGTGTGTGTGTGTGTGTGTGTGTCTTCGTTGCATGGTTGCACTGGTACAGTACTGTTTGTGTGTGTGTGTGTGAGTGTGTGTGTAACCTGCTGCTTGTACGCTGACCTGCCAAGCTCACAGTGAAGGGGGTTTGGCTGCCGATCTTCTCTGCTATTGTCTGCCTGCCTAAGTGTTGCTGACAGGGGATTATGGGAAATACAAAACGCCGTATGGACCAAAGAAACACAGTGCCAAACTTCATAGACACAGGCACGCATGCGTGAAGCTCCATGTGGATAGCCCTGTAGGACTGCACACGTTTGCTCGTGTATTTGCGTGTATTTGAGTCAGGAATGGAACCATATCTGGTTCAGTCATGTGTTTTCATCACACTATCTGCCCCTTCAGAAATGCTGACTAGTAAACTTAACAGCAACCTAAAACTACACTTTTATTAATGACTGCTTCAACTTGCAGGATTCTGGTTGAAAAAGAGACACATACATATTTTGGAAAGTGCTGTAACACCTGCCAAACGTATTTGAATTGAGCCCTGATACTTGAGGTGGGCGTGTGGTTTGGGGGATGTCTGTTCAAACCCTGTGAGGTCTCGGGATCAGAGCCCAGTGGTGTGACCCATTGAACTATTTGTAACTAATCATAGGCCACAAGCCACACAGCATGCCATGGAGCCCAGTTGGGTTACACACATCAAAATATAATGAGAGTCCACATGTCACTCGTGTTTCCAGAAGCACTGTCAAGATGGATTTCATTACTGAAGATGTGTGTCATTTATGCCAAACAGTCGAGAATTTATCAATTTGTCAGGCAGGTAAAACTGTCTTTACTTCCACATTTACGATGAAGTGCAACCAGTGGAAACGCGTGTACTACTTCAGGTGGGATAGCGTCACGCCCTAATCTAAAAATGCCCTGGTTGCCTCATGTCTTATGAAGCAATGTGGGTATCACATGTCCAGTATCATCTGCAGTGTTTGATCATTTGTAGAGAGACAAGATCAGACTCTCCAGGATATATTTAGATATTAAATTATAGCATAGTAAGTGCATAGATGGCATACCAAAGGATGCATATCATTTCTTTTCCTGCAGCACCAGTTATACATGACACATCACAGGATCCATCAGTGTTGTGTTTTTTTTATTATCATAGCCATCCGTAAGTATTATTTCAGTTCAGTGAATAGAGTGATGAATTCACAGGTTTTAGCAAACTAAGTAATTTGTGTGTTATTCTGCAAAGTGTACGTAATGTTAAATCAACTCAAACCTCATCCTCAAGTGTCTTTTTATTTTTATAAATGAGACTATTGGCAATTATTATTATATCATTATATATTTGTACCCAAAACTAAACATTTGAGTGTTTTTTTTACAATCCATATGAGGTCCACAAACAGTGGAAAACTACAGGATGTTGCAATTAGGATATAAAATAAACCTAAACGGGGTAAATAAAATGATCGCGTTCCCTTGAAAGAACCTGTGCAACACAGCTACTTCTCACATTAGTGTCTGCAGTTAAAGGTTTTTGTAAAAATCCATTAACTCCACAAACTAATATCTTATGTGAATGACCAATTGTTAGATACATGTTTTATGCATATTGCGTTTCACGTTACATCATATAAATATGTTTTTTCAGCATACCTTTCTTTTATAAATAATGTTTTTAGCATCAATGAATTCAGAGGAGTAACAGGCAGAGTTGATGTTGTCCACAGTATATATTTAGACTTTAGAAATTGTCCCTGGGGTGAGCATGTAAGTGTGCAGTATGTAGTGAGATTATGAGTGTGAGAGCGTGGTGTGCAGATGTCGGTTTGTGTGTATTTGTGCGTAGTGTGTCTGTGTTTGGCGCAACGTGTTTTAGGCTGCTCCAGCCAACCAATTGAGGTCAGCCGCTCAATAATTAATGCGTGTCACTGGTTAGTGCACGAGCTGGGTCGGCCAATCGGAGACGCGGATGTCAGATCAGAGTGAAAGAGAGTCAGAGTGACCGTTAAAAGAAAGCGAGAATAACACAGCCTGGGACTAAGAGTGAGAAAGGTGCAAAGTTTAAAAATGTAGGTTATGATTGTTTTTTTTATCATATCACCTTTTCATTAAATGTGTTAAGCTCTCCACTTGTGAAATGCTGCTGATGTGTCCTGTCGTATGTGTCCCACTTTTTAACTTGTCGCAGTATTAATCTGACACAAGATTTTCCCCCGCTGCTTTCATTTTTTATTTTACCTCATTACAGTGTCTGAGGGCTGAGCAGACCTTACAGCAGTTACCTGAGTAGAAGAATATCAGGTAAGAGGAGCAGTAACTTGTTTTCTGGTTGAATGACTGAACCCACAGAACCAACCTGTAGTGCTCTTTATATATATATATATGTGCAATATTAATAACCAAATCTTTGGTTATTATTTACACAAACAAGCATGCAGTACTGAGATGTTGTGCTATTCCAAAAAAGACATTAAGAAAATCTATAAGCATGCACTTAGTTGTTCTTGTCTAAATTATTTTGTATATATCTAAAAGTAGATTCATATTTTTACAAATAATATTTTTTTATCATTTTTGTTGGCATTGTTTTATTAGCATCTGCATTTTTCTCACATGTTCTCATGTTCACATGTTTCTCATGTTGTGCCCTTATTGGAACGGGGTTCTGGGATTGAAGTTTGGGCCACATGGGTCCTTTTTGCACCGTTTCCCTTCGAGACATGCCTTTGTGCACTGGAAGCTGCTTCTAAATTTCCCCTGCAAAACATGAAATTCTCAAAGGTATAATTGATTTGTAGTTTTTTTGCAGTTTTCCTGCGGTGCCTGCCATTGGAGATTAGGTGTAGCAGGTGTCATGTCTGTGCTAGTAACTCCTGCTATTGTGACATGTTGTTGAGTAAAATACTGTAATAACTGTATATGCATAGTTAATAGACACCCTAATGTGTGGATGTTAAGTTGTTGTCATTCTCCCATGTCTTGACAGGAAAACCTGCACCTTATGCTTGTCGTTGACATGTTGACTAACATGAAATTGGGGTTATTGCCTCGCTTTTTTATAGTAGAGTGTTTGTTGGAGCTGTACTTCAAGGTTTCAAGATGCTGATTTTGCAGCTTCTGGAGTTTTAGGAATTGGTGAACAAACCCTAAGCAATTTCCATCAGCAGTAATATGACTTGCAGAGGGGAATATGAGGGGAAACCAGTCACACGTTGTATAAGTCTTGCATTTGTATGTATTTGTTTTTGTGGTATAGCTACTTGAGGATAGACGCCTTTTGTTGAGTCCTTATACCGTTGCAGTTTGAGCCTCGGTTTGTACCCGTCAGTTCTGTCAGTGCTGCTTGTCGTCCATATTTTTGGGCTGTATAGAGAATTCTCTCATTTTAACTACATATCTCTGAATCCTTATTTTGTTAGTTTTTTATAGATGTTACTTTATTTACTCTATGCAGTCAGTTTAATGTATATTATTACTCTTGAATCTTGGATATCGTCTCGAGTTTGTAATATGATCACAGACTCTGGCCTGATGTGAGCCTCCATTTAACTGGAAGCCTTTCTGAGTTCCTATTAATACTCTATGCATCGGTTGCTGCCTGCCAGCCTGCTTGTACACTCACACTCACACCCACAAACACACGCAGATTGGTAACCAGAGACTTGAGGCTTCTCAGTCACTACAGATTGAAGTCCACTTCGGGCCCTCATGATGTCATTAGGCTAAGCATATTATTAGTGACATCATCATTCACATAGAAGCATACCAAGAGTATTTCTTTCACTCGTTAAGAGGTATCTACAATGCAATCTATATAGATACCTCTAGTGAGCGCTGGGGAATCCTTGCTATTTCAGGCTTTTAGTTTACTTCCTCATAAACACATGAAACAGCAACAACGCTTTGGCTCTTTTTTGTTTTTCAAAAAACTCTACATTATATACAGGAGTTCAGAGAAATCGACTAATGTCTTGTAGTTAAACTAGCATATAAGTGACAGACTCTCATTTTCATTTGTTGGTGAAGTTTCTTGCAGATGAAGAAAAAGTTGCTCAAAACGAAGCTCACGTGTTCAGACAGCAGTGGAACTTTGTTTACAAAGTGAATTAACTTTTAGTTATTATTATTATTGTTTTTATATTTATTTGCATATTTTTATTATATTTTTTATACTTAAATGATTCAGATCATCAATCAAGAAATATGCTTTGTTTTTGTTTTCTCCCTCATTCTTTCCATTCATTTATGATTGTATTCTTCTGGTCTTCAATTTTCCACATCCGCATCCTCAGTTTCTTCTTCCTCACGGTCTTTTGTTTCATGTCGTTGAGTCTGTCCACTGATGTCTCTCTGTTCTCTCTAAGCCTCCTGTATTTACTGCTAATCCTTTTTATGCTTCTCCCAGGCAGAAGCCCCAGTGAGATCCTATAGATTTAGCCAGAGGTTGATCTCATGATTAGTATTCAGCTGTCAGAACACGTCAGTCAACTTTTGGAGGCCTCTCTCAGTTTTTACCCTCCCATCATCATTTTCCCATTTAAACCTCAATGTATACCTCAGCATAGTACTGTACGTGTGTGTGTGTGTGTGTGTGTGTGTGTGTGTGTGTGTGTGTGTGTGTGTGTGTGTGTGTGTGTGTGTGTG
>JAUMTR010000017.1:2388234-2422421 GCA_032270685.1 Microctenopoma stevenorrisi
TCTCTCTCTCTCTCTCTCTCTCTCTCTCTCTCTCTCTCTCTCTCTCTCTCTCTCTCTCTCTCTCTCTGTCTCTCTGTATAGCATCTGCATACCATGCAGCTGCACACACAGATATGAAAATGGTCACTTCTAAAAGAATTTCCAGGTGGAATAAACTTGTTTTTCCCCTGGTGTTTTCCGAAAGCCAAGTCCTTTGTGTGTGTGTGTCTGGTCACAGGTATTTCTGTGTAAGTGTGAGAGAGAGGGAGAGGAATAGGGAGCGAAAAGCGAGAGGGAAGTTTTTTAGGGTGAGAGATCTTCTCAGGTCCAAATGTCTCCCTCAAGAATTGAAACCACAGAAGAGTGTCTGCATATAGATGCACAGTGTGTGTGAAATTGTTTTGTGTGTGCATGTGCCTCTATAGTGTGTGTATGTATTTTTGTGTGTGGGGGAGCATGTGTGTTTGCAGGGACCTTCTTTCCCTATAGCCAGAGGGACCTGACCCCACTAACCAGAGGTTAAGTGCTCCTTTTCTCTTTCTCTAACATTCATCTTGTACCCTCTTTCTCTATTTTATTCTGACATGCTGCTCCCATTCCTGCATTTCATGCCATTGCATCTCTCTTTCTCTCATTTTCTGTCTCTGCTGAGAGCTGTCCACTGGAATCCAGATGCTTACCATTCACATTTGCTGTGTTCCTATGAATATGTCATTTTAGTATAGATTTATCATATTGTAGCTGTTTTTCTCTAGTCATTGTGATGACTATTGATCAGTGGTGCAAAGGGAACCGTTCAGTTTGAATAGAGCAGCATCAGTCCATAAATTGTATTAATGTGTTACTCTATTTGTTGCCTGGATCTTAGATTAAAAAAACTCTTTAAACACTGAGAGATGTCACCTCTGTCTGTGGTATATCCAAAGTTATTAAAAAATAAGTAGCTTAAACATATAAATATATGTTTATTCTTATATAATATGATTAATATCACATTTTAACAATCTAATGAATCAAATGCAACAAGGTCTTTCACTTTTATGGAGCTATTACTATAAATGCCACTACAAATAACTAAGCAACAACAAGAGTGTTGCTGGACATTACCTACTCACACATTTCCTGTAATCTGGAGCTTTTTGTCCACTAATTTTCACTAAGACCTGGCTTTCGGACGGAAGTCCCAGAATGTGCCATTCAGCTACAGGAGCTACAGAGGAGACCAGACAGCAGCCTCTAGTGAGGCTCTAATCAGGTCAGTTTAGGTAGAGTTTGCAGTTCATAGGCAAAAAAACTTACATTAAACTCGCAAAGGAAGAGTTTATCACTTGAAGTTAAGTGTTTTTAAGGTAACCAGAGCTCATGGCCATAGGTGAGGGTATGAACTTAGAACGACTGGTAAATCGAAAGCCTTGCCTTTTGGCTCAGCTCTCGCTTCACCACAATGGAGCCCGCATTACTGCTGCTACCGCAGCGATCCGTCTGTCAACCTCCCGCTCCATTCGTCCCTCACTCGTGAACAAGACCCTGAGATACTTAACTTCCTCCACTGGAGGCAGCACCCTCCCCAACCCAGAGAGAACATTTCACCCTTTTCCGACTGAGAACCTCTCATCTGACTCTCATCCCCGCCACTTCACACTCGGCTGTGAACCTCTCCAGTTCAAGCTGGAGGTCACTGCTGGATAAAGCCAACAGAACCACATCATCTGCAAAAAGCAGCAATGAGATTTTGAGGTCACCAAACAGGACCCCGTCCACCCCTTACCCGCGCCTAGAAATTTTGTCCATAAAAGTTATAAACAGAATCTGTGACAAAGGGCCGCCCTTTGAGTCCAACCTCAACTGGAAACGAGTCCGATATATTCCCGGCAATGCGAACCAAGCTCCTGCTCCTCCTGTACAAGGACTTAGTGGCATGTAGTAGCGAGCCCTGTACCCCCGTACTCTTGGAGCACACCCTACAGGTTCCCTCGAGGGACACGGTCAAATGCCTTCTCCAAATCCACAAAACACAGTTGTTTTGGCAAACTCCTATGCCCCCTTCAGGATCCTGGCCAGGGTGTAGAGCCAGTCCAGTGTTTGAACTGCGATTCGACTATCAACCGAACTCTCTTCTCCAGCACCCCTGCATTGACTTTACTGGGGAGGCTGGTGAGGCTGAGGCTGAGGAGTGTGATCCCGCTGTAGTTGGAGCACATCCTCTGGTTCCCCTTCTTGAAAAAGGGAACCACCACCCCGGTCTGCCAATCCAGGGGAACTGCCCCCGATGTCCATGCGATGTTGCAGAGACGTGTCAACCAAGACAGCCCCACAGCATCCGGAGCTTTAAGGGACCCAGAATAGACCTTATCTACTTGGTCCTACTGGTCAACAATACCCGATAGGACTCCTTCTTCAGCTTGATGGCCTCCCATAACTGAGGTGTCCACAACCGGGTATGAGGTTTGCGGCCACGAGAGGCACCAGCAACCTTACGACCACAGCTCCGCACTGCCGCTTTGTCAATGGAGGCGCGGAACTTTCAGACTCAATGTTCAGGTGGTGATCAGTTGACAGCTCAGCCATTCTCTTCACCCGAGTGTTCAAGACATGATCTGCAGATCTGATGACACAACTACAAAGTCGATCATCGAACTGCACTTATTGATGCCCTTATGCTCGAACATAGTGTTCATTAAGGACAATTCGTGACTAGCACAGAAGTCCAACAACTGAACACCAGTCAGGTTCAGATTGGGGAGGCCGTTCCTTCAATCTTGCCCCTCCAGGTTTCACTGACATTGCCAACGTGAGCGTTGAAGTCTCCCGGCAGGACAATGGTGCCCCTAGGGGCAGCGCCTCGCAGCGCGTCCTTCAGGGACCCCAAGAAGGCTGGGTTCTCCTTGGCTCCCAGTAATGACGTAAAAGTAAAATAAAATTGAATGTTAAAGGGGCTGCGAGCTTAATACATCTGTGTGCCGCTAAAATGCACATAACTTGCATATATAGCAAACAGCGCGGCCTGGTAGCTCAAAGGGTTAGGCGTCAGACTGGGATGTAGAAGGTCGCAGGTTCAAACCCCGTCTGACTCCTAATCCATTCCCTACCAGGTGTGTCCCTTAGCCAGACACCCAGCGCTAGCTCCCTGTAAGTCGCTTTGGATAAAAGCGTCTGCCAAGCAAAGTAAAGTAAAGTCATAAAGCACATTAGGTAAATCAAAAACGATATTTTAACTTTACCATGTTGTTAAGAAGAAACCACATGCCTGTGAGCCACACTTCTCAACTAATCAACTGGATAATACTGTAAATAGCATTTATTTTGTAGAGTCAAATATGTGCTGTGGCAAGCAGTAAAGTGAAATCCAAAGCAGCACTCTGTACTGTACTGTCACTGCTTTGTGTGCAGATGGTTGTGTGTGTGTGTGTGTGTGTGTGTGTGTGTGTGTGTGTTTTTGTGCTGGTTGGGTCTTCGCTGAGAGACTGAGAGAGTCAAGAGTCCCTAATCTTTGCCATCAGAGACTTCTCAACACATGAAGCCATACACACACATTCTTATCAGCTTGCCCAGTGAACCATTATGGTGTGGTGTGTATGTGTGCGTGTGCTGATGAGGGGATACCAGTCCTCCCATGACAGAGGTAATCCTGTTCAGTGGCAGGTCTAAGTATTCCAACTGGTGTGTGCACGTGTGTGTTTTTGTGTACGTCTTTGTGTGTATCCCAGCAGGTCATAGAGCCCAAATCTACTGCCTGCTTTTCTGCCTGCCACTCTCTCTGTTAGTCTGACTGTCTGCCAGTTAGTCTGCTCTACTGTCTGTGTCCTATTGTGCCTACTTCAGTTGGCCTTCACTGAGTCAACTGTGCCATTAGCTTAAAAATTTAAAGCCACAAGAAGAAAAATGTTTTAAATAACGCTGAGTCAAATTATTTCTGCAGTTCTTGTGTCAATAACAGTAACATTTAACACTACAACTGCCAGGTTTTTCTGACCCCCCCAGCCCTACCAGAGGTACGCCAAATGACCCCTTGGTTTGAAACTAACAACTCAGTCAACGACAATTGGTTCCCATTCATTTGTAAATGGTTGGCCCATTGAAATGTGTCATGCCCCCTCCCCCCAATAGGTGTACTCTAAAGTATGTCTTCAGGTGATGTTTTTCTGTAATAGAGAGCAGAACACCTCTAAAGAAGAGAAACCAGCTGGAGACATAGACCACATAGAAAGTACAAGACAGTAAAATATGACCCAGTGTGGGTTAAAGAAGATGTGGGGAGGCTGGTGTAACTTGCTGTTTTCTATTGTTTTATTGTTATGCGTACTTGATTGAATGAGAGATGTTAAAGTTACATATTTGAATTGATTGAGGGATGAAAAACAGTTGAGTGTCTTTAGGTTAATGTATATCTACACATAGATGCTGCAGAGGAAATGCCTATTTTGTCTTATTGGCTTGGAGTTGCATCCAACAAAACGTGAGACGGTTTACGATGTAAACAAAAATACATGAAAAGGTAAAATAACTGTCTTCACAAAATCCTAAACCAAAGCCCAGTATCAGTTTGTTGAATTTTAATCAAATTATCATTTTCTTACCGTTTTGAAGAAACACGTTTATCGCAGGATATGTGGACTGTGTCTCTTTGTATGTCTGGACAATGAATGCGCTGCACTAATTAAGAGTGTTTAACTATGTTTATTTTTGTGTGCATGTAACATTTCACTATAAATTTAAGCGCTTGGTTTCGATGCCATGCATGAGTGCGTGTGTTTAGCTGTGCACTCTCTTGTGTTTTGGGAGCATTACAGTGTCTGTTTTTCAGGAGACCAGCGGGGGGCTAATGGAACGGCTTTGTTGGTTTAAAGGAATTACCATCGTCTTTCGCCAAAATCAACCCATAATCTGCTTTACTGGCACCACTAGGCTCCCTGCCACACCACAGACAACACCCACACCAGCGGTGATCAGCCAAAAAACAATATAAGATGCTAACTCTCTTGTGAAAACTGTCTGAAAGAAAAGAGAGGCGGATAAAAGAGAGAAGAAATACCAGTAAGACAATAAGAAAGGAAGAGAGGTATGAGGTGAAGAGAGTTGGGGTGAGAAACACGGAGAGAGAAAGAGAGATGGGATGCTGCAGGGTTATCAGTGAATAACAGTTCCACCCTAAACAATGTTGGGTTGGACTTTAAAGAAAGAGCTGCTTTTTGTTTCCAGGCCTTGAGTTCAACCCTGTTAGAAATAAGTGTTAATACCCGCACACGCAAACACACACACACATCAATAATAGTAGTAGTAGCTTAGTAGTACAATTTACTGTCATCATCAGTATCTCGTCCCAATTCATCTGAAAAAGAGTAGGCGTGTGTGGGTGCTGTATATATATTTTTATCATTAGAGGGCATTAAATTGTGTTCAACCTACTTTTTGTGACATACTTTACTTTACTTTACTTTGCTTGGCAGATGCTTTTATCCAAAGCGACTTACAGGGAGCTAGCGCCGGGTGTCTGGCTCAGGGACACACCTGGTAGGAGATAGATTAGGAGTCAGACAGGGTTCGAACCTGCGACCTTCTACATCCCAGTCTGATGCTTAAACCATTGAGCTACCAGGCCATATACATTTGTATTCAGTCACAAAAAAAACACAGCAGCACCTTAACATAGACAGTTTTCATTTGCAACAAGTGGATGGATTTGCTTCTATTTTGTGCTGCCCACAAATATAAATGTAACCGTAAACTTAACATATTCACTCAACACAACCTTTCTTACCAGATAGTCTCATACAGTCCTCTATGCGCACGCACGGCAGTAAAATGCTCCATCAAAGTATGAAAGTGGAGCATGAGAGGAAGATGGAGAGAGAGAGAAAGGGATAGGTCTGAGATCTGAGAGGAGAGGAAAGGAGAACAATGGCTTTAAGTCTTGACAAACACTTAGCCGAGGCCTTTAGACTAACACTTTGGAGCCGACATGTCTGCCTGCATACCAATAGCAAACACTGTCACTCTCTATCTAACTCAGGGGCTTTTGATGTTCTATTCACAGAGATAGCGAGAAGGCGGTTGAAGGAGGGGATGGATGTAGAGCGAGTGCAACAAAAAGGGGACAGGGAGAATGCAAAGCACGGGCAAATGTAAGAAAGGAGAGAAGGAAGTAATAAAGTTAGCTACATAAGAGAAAGGAGTGAAGCCGTTAGCTTTTCTTCTTCTTCTCTTCTGTCCGCTTTGTTTTCATCCTCTGTCTATATATCTGGATCTCTCTGTTTCCATCGATATCCAGATCACAGCAGTAAAAACAAGCGACACAGAGGAGAAAGAAGTAAAGTGGCACACACAATGGATTCTTGTCCATAACACTGTGGTACAGCATCTGCAATCTTGAACGCAACTGTCTGTTCCCTTTTCTAACTTTAAATTCTGACACTTCGGCTGGAAGACGATGCTTTATGTTACGCTTAAGGAGCAGTCCAGGGTTTTCCAGTGTGTGTTGAAGCTTTCACTGTTCCTGATCAGAACTGTTCTGTTCAACCAACAGTAAAATTCTGTTAGTCTAAGTTTGTATTTTGTTGCAAAGCAGCAGTGAACGACAATCATACGTCTGGATGTATAGTGGTGTGAAAAAATATTTGCCCCCTTCCTTTTTTTTTTTTAAATATTGAAAATAAGCGTCAGGACCTGCATGACCTAAATGGCAAAAAAAACCAATTAGGATTTGAAAGTGGCCTTATCAGGATCCTGACATAAATCTGATTGAGATGCAATGACCGTAAACAGGAGGTTTATGTTTAGAACCCTCCAGTGGTGCCGAATTAAAACTATTCTGCAGAGTAACACAACATTTCCTCACAGTGATGTGAAAGACTCATCACTAGCTATTGCAAAAGCTTGATAACAATAGTTGCTGCCAAGTGTGACCCTAACAGTTATTGAGTTTATATTAGCATTGCAGGTTTTGACAGGTTGTTTTTTTTTACCTTATAATATGAATTGATCATTTAAAAATTGTATTTTGTAGTCACTCTGGTTTTGTCACAAATATGGAAAAAATATTAGGAAGGGGCAAATTACAAGCACTTTATCTGCTCAAATGCACAAACCTACAAGGTTATATACATACAAAGACACGCAACCTCCACTGCAAGTTGATAAGCTTGTTAGGAGGCAGGGTGAAATTATTAATTATCAGGCTAATGGGCACCAGGCTGAGCCGTGCTTTAGTTTAGCTCGAGCTGGTTGTGTGTGAATGTTTGGGGTATCATAGATTGGTGCACCAAAATTTGCAAGCACCCATACACATGAGGGTGGAGGCTGTTTGTTTGCCCCACACATGCCACAACAGATATTCACTTACTTGATTTGTCTTTTAAAATTAGCTGTATTAGATACAACATGGGGATAACAGTACAGTTCATTTCAGCCCACGTTTAGTAGTGAGAGTGTGAACCTCGACATATTAAAGAAAAGACATTTTGAGATGTCTCTCTCTCCATCCGAGTACAGTGTTAATGCAGTTGTATTAGTGCTATTGTTCGTGCCCTGTGCAGAGCGGTGAGGCAGTTTGTTCCACTCGATCCCTTGCAGGGTTGTGCTGGCTACAGTCTGATAAGTAAAACCAGGGTTGACGTTAATCTGTCTCACTCCCACTAGGAAAGGCCGATAAGGACGAGGGGCAGAGGAATAGGCTAAGGGAGGGTGAGACAGTGGGAAGAGTCAAGGAGGAAAAAGTTACATTGTTGGAATTATTTGGATTTAGAATGAACCCTAAAAGAAGTTTCACTTTAAACTGGCAAATTTTTTTTTTACAATTTTAAAGATTAGCAGAATTATATTTGCTTTGTTCACGTTTGGGCAAATAAAAAGAGGAAAGACACTAAAAGAGTGCACATGGACGTGGGTAGAATGGGGATAGCTGGAAATCAAGCGGGGCATAGGGCGCCCGAGGACTGGGAGTGGGTAGGGCTGAGCTGGGGACATTTTCGCACCAAGGAATATGTGACCACATAGCACTGAGCATTCATCCTGTCCTCAGAGATGTTCATCTCAACTTTATTGACAGCGTAGGAATCCGTAGGGATCTGCAGACTAACTGCCCCCCCGTGCTGCAGATGTGTTGTAATCATCTTATAATCGTGCATTTGAATTTCCCTCTCTGACTCTGTCAGTTCTTCTGATTGTTGACCATATCAGGTTTGAATTAAAAGGCCTGAGTCAAATTTCAGACGGCAGCAGTGTGTGACAGCATGTGACCATTTGTGACTTGTGTGTTTGTGTACTCGCATGCCTGTGTGTGTCTGTGTGGACTTGTGTGCTTGTCTATAAATAGATCTCATGGTAACATAAGCAGGGGTCTGGGCTCAGTGGTTTTTCCCATTGATTAGCTGGCGTACTAATGCGCAATCATCCCCACCACTTGTGCGCACACACACAAACTACTGCATGGCACTAATGAGAGTTTCTTAAGACCCCCCAGGAACAACCAACCACCGCTTTACCCCTGAGAGAGACAATAGGGGTGGGATAAAGAGAGTGGAAAAATACGAGAGAACCCGTCACGGAGAAATCGAGGCTGGAGAGACGGGGAGATAGAGGAGGGTAAAGAGCAGGAGGGAATAACTATTAAGTGCTACTAGCTTTATATTTGTGAATGTGTGTATAAGCTTCTGTGTGTGTGTGTGTGTGTGTGGTTAAGATGCCCCTGAGGGGTGTCCTCTTGCTGTCAATGTGCCTATCTCCGTGTCTAGGTGTATGTGTGTGCTAGAATTACCCAGAATGCTTCAGCGATTGACTGGCTGGCTAATGGCATTCTCTGTTTTCCTCTGATGGTCATTGACTGGGCCTTCTCATCAATACCTGTTTTTACAGCTATTCTAGAGCCGTGTGTGTGTGTGGGGGGGGGCACATTCTAGTTCACAGCCATCATTGTGAGGACATTTTGGCTCCTCACAGCTTCAAAGGGCAGTTCGAGGGTTAGGATTTGGTTTTACAACAGGTTGGGGTCACAGTTAGGTTTGGCCATTGACACGTCTTTGGATTCCCTCCCAGATCTATAAAAACTAAGGTGCATGTGGTTTCAGGTGTGACTTTTAATTTTAACTTGGGAATTTTAAATTATGTCACTTAGGTGCATTGGTAAATTTTAGACTTATAGCTGTTTGCAGTGAACAAAACAATTTAAAAAGTTTAACACAACAACTTTAGAAATGAGCCCTGGACATCTTCCTTTTTCTGCCATGTCCAGGTAGTCTAGCCGCTGTTTCATGTGAACTATGCTTCTATGTGCCTCTATCTTTTTCCTTCTTTGTGAAAGGCGGAGATCTCATCTAACTATTCATTCTGACTTTGACTATATTTCTAACATGCAGTCCAACATGACACTCAACAAACTAGTGAGTTCGTGTATTTGCTATGTTCTGTCTCAGGGACACATTTTATTTTACCCTTGATGTGTCCATTCAGTTTTTATTATATTTACATGTGGACAGCAGCAGGATTTTACTGCATTTGATATGTTTGATTAACTTAGAGGTCGGAGGAGATGGAAAACACTGCGACCAACAAATCACCTGCTGAGCGAAGTCACACAGACTCGGAACATATCTCGTCTTATTATAGATGTAGTGAATAGATTTAAAGTTAAGCAAAAGACCAGCTCGCTCTGACGTTTCTACATTTAATATTACCTTTGGTGAAACCGTCATCAGTTCTCATGCCTTCCGTTTATTCCTCTCTCCCCGTGACCACAGTTGTGTTTGCTCGGTGGATTCATTCCCCACTCTCCCACTACCTCTCCTCCCCTTTCCCTTCTCTTCTCTTCTTCCTCTCCTCCTGTGTTTCTTGCCTCAGTTTGGAAAGGATTTGTTCTCACAGACACTCAGCAAGACTATCACTACTCCACCCAGGAGACCACTCATCTCTCCCTTCATCCCCTCCCCCTCCATCCATCCACCAATCTATCCATCCATCGATTGCCACTATTCCTGGACTTCTGTTATCCCACTCCTGGTCCAGCTCAGGTTTCCCTTCCCTCACCGCCACTCAGCTGTGTGGACTAACCTCTGTCTTTATGTGTGTCACTTTTGATTAATTAGTAAATTAGCTCCCGCATGTTGAACAGCATAAAAATGAAGTATCAATGTTGGAACAAGTGGCGAATTTACTGAAATCAATGCGTTACCACTTTTTATCCACTCTGAATACACGATTGCAGCATGTGACTCAATCCCATGCTCATTAGTAGCAACGGTGCCCTTGCTCACTAGTCACCTCTAAATGGTTTAAGTGACACAGGTATTGATAACCTTTAAGAAATTGGCAATTGTAAGAGAAAAGCTCAGTTAATCAATAGCCTGATTGTTGTGATAAGAGTGGAGTTCTTTGCCCGTCCATTCATCAGTTCACTAAAGTAATCATTCATTTCATGTGTAGGTATTTTTGATTATATGACATCATATGAGTAGAGAGAGGCGTCTAACACGGCATGAAACCTCTCCGCTCCTCTGAATATACATGTCTAAACACAGAACTATAGTGCTCTGCGTTTACGGCGGGTGTTCGTGTTGCACTTTTGCTGTGGGATATTTCCACTCGCGTCCTCTCCTGTCTTGTCTTGGAGAGGATGCTGTTTGCCAGAGTGGCAGAGGAACAGGACAGTAACTGTCACTGCAAGGTTTGATGTCGCAGGGTCTAATTGTCTTTTGTGTGAACACGAGCGAGGAGTTTGGCAGGAGGATGAAGAGAGAGACAGGACGGTGGAATGAAAACAAGGGGAAAGAAAAGGATTAAAGAGGAAACGTGGTTAAAACAAGAAAGTAGAAGAAGCCCTCACTTTGACAGAATGTCCTGCTTCATACATGAATACTGTAAATATGAGATGCAGCATTTTCTAGCTCTGTTAAGCAGTGTTCTCTCCCTCCTGCGCGGTCCTGAAGCGCGTGCCGCAGCTCGCCTCGGTAAGGAGAATTTGTTTAAAAAGCTGGTAATTGATGCAGTGCTGAGAACTAAGAGAGAGGCTGCCACAGTTGATTAATGCGCCCAGAATATGTGTAGCATTTTTCACACAGTCTTAACTGGGCCTCTTAAATGACCATGAAGCAATAGAAGGGGAAAAAAGCAATTCCCCTATTGCTCTCATTTTACGCGCCTGCGTGCGTGCGTGCGTGCGTGTGTGTGTGTGCGCGCACGCTTTGTGTTCGTACGTGCTCACTGTAGCTATTAAAGTACATGACAGCTGTATAAAACACCTTTAATTTAATTTGTTTTGGAAAAACGTGATCAAAGTGAAGCTGAATTAGTTTAATTAGTTTTTTTTTATGAAAATGTTGGAAAGTGTGGCAGCCCCAGGACTGCTGCTGATAGAAGTGCACAGTGGAAATATATTCCACGGTGTGCGACTTAAAATACAGTGTGAAGTGATAACTATTGGCCCTCCCCATTGTACACCAGAACGAGAAATGTGAATTATCTGTATTCTTTACATCACTGATGCCATTTTTGAAGAAATATTATTATGGGAATAAATACAGCAGACATTGGTGGTTATTAATGTCACGGGCAGTGCGTGTGGAGGATATAGCACAAACTAAGCCACCAAGATGCCTTTCAGGATGTAAAAACTAACTAAAAATGGCCATTAATGTTCAGAATATTCTGTGTCATTGCACCAAGTCCTCTGCACCTGTATTAGTGTCCATGTCGTTTCTCGAGCAGTAGATTGAATGCACTTCCACATACCTCTATGGAAATGAAGTGACACGCACCCACATACACACGATGGGACAATCAGGTCATTCCAAGGTAAAAGGACTTAGATATAGTGAAATATTCATACTTTAGATACAGTGTGTATGTGTGTATGTGTGTCGAGCTCATGGCTGCTACAAGCAGTTCTCTTTAATTGAGGTCCTGACGCCTTAAGCAAAATGCTTAGGAGAAAGATAAAACCTGCACAGCGGTGGGTGGCACACACATGCACACACAAAGTAACACGACATGTTGACCTTAAAACTAAATAAATAAAGTTGGTTATCGAGCAGTCAGAGCTGATATGATGCGGGCAGCATGCTGACCACTGCCGATAAACGAACACGCTCTTAATGTGTTGGTTATTAATTGCATTTCACGTGACTCACCAGGGTGGGCACGATTTTTCGAAGTGAATTAAAGGTTTTCACATGAAATACAAAACACTCCCGGTGTGATAGAGTTTAGAGTTTTCCCTCCTGGCATGCTCAGACGCATGGTCTCGTGTCAAAGCCCTGTCAAGCACTAAATAAGCATAAAGGACAGTCAATCAGGCTGTTCACCAATTCAACAAAGACTTCTTTAAAAGTTACTTACAGCCAGCGTAACATTTCTGCTACAAAATCCTTAATTGCACAACTTCCCTCACTGTGCAAGAAAGTCCACGGACCACCATAACTCAAAGGTCAGGAGCAGTGAATGGTTTGGGTAAAGCCACTGCAGATGCATCTCCTGTCGGCTTTCTACAAACCCCAGCAGAGGTCACAGTGAGAGTATTATCAACTGCGGCATTCGTGTTACAGTCGCTCATTGTATGTTAGCTTATCCTACCCGTTTGTGTTTTTGTGTGACAGCAGATAAGCCCTCACTAAAAGCACAAGGCTGATGGCATTTGCTCCATATCAGAGTTATAGATATTGAATGTTTGATTAAAGATATTATACCTCACACTGTTACCTGTTCCTTCTCTGTCTGTGCGCACGCGACCTGTGCATAGGATGCTGTTGAACTATTTTCACTTGTATCTGTAATTCACTGTTTGTAGTTTCCTCTATTTTCCGTGTGTCATGACGGGTTCTCGCTGCAGCCTGATCGAGATCTCTCTCTCTTTCTGCTAATGGTTGCACAGACACATCTGTAAATGCACGGTAACAAAAGAAAATAAGCTGACCCAAATTTTCCTTAGTACATCATGATGTATGTTGCATCACTGACTTCGTTAATCCTTCGTTACCTTCCTTTCATTCACCATCTTCTCTCCTTGCCACTTCAAACTGTGAGTATTTCCCCACTTCGCTGTATGTGTGATGGTTTTGCATGATCATTTTCGAGGCCAGTTAAGAGACACCGTGGCGTTCTGGTATCGGCAACAAAAAACAAGAGCGCCAAGGATGCAGGCAGGGAGGTGTTCCCCTCCCTTCCTACTTTCCACCCACCTTCTAATCCCCTAAAAGCACTTAGGAGATTGGTGCTGCATGCCTGCCTCTGCCTGCTTGTCTGCCCGTTGGTTGCCACAGCAGCTGATTGGAGGACTCAAGGCTCCTAATTGGATCATAAGAGTGTGATGCAGGCGACAGTAGCCACATTATAGGAAGCTGACTTTGTGCAGCATAACCCTGGCAGAATGACCCTTTCCGTCTGCGTGTGTGTTTGTGTGTGTGCGCGCACCGCGTGACCTCAATGTGACTAAGAGCCTCTGCTCATCAAGGCGGGCTGGCTGGCGCTGGAGGGAGAGGATAGATTGATGAAGAGGGGATGGGAAAATAGAAGAGAGGAAAAAGAGGATGATATTGAGTCAAAATAAAAGGAGAAAAGAGAAAAAGGAGGCCGGAGGAGAGATGGCGATATTAGCACAGTATTAAGGGCAGTTCGTTACAACTTTATCTTTCCTTTCTGACAATAGGGGGTAAGGTAGGATTGATGACATGATGCAGTGAATTAATCCCCCTGAACTTTGTGCCTCGGCACTGCGTGTGTGTGTTAGTGTCTTTCACTTTGGTGCAAAGTGACTGTGTTGTCCGTTACGGTGTAAATTGATAGCGTCACTGCTCTTTGCCGCATTACGGGGAGCATGGAGCTGTACATTCAGTTTCCTAACTGCATTCTATATCACACCATCATGCACACCTGATCCCACAGACCTGAATGATACACCCACAAGGACTATTTTCAAGCATTTTAACCTGAAACCTGGCCGGTAACACACACACACGCAAACACACACGCAAACACACACACAAACACACACACACGCACACACACGCACGCACACACACACACAGATGCTACCTGAATGTATTCTATTGTAAAGCAAGTAGTTCATGTCCAAGATTTTGGCTGATTTATATCAGCTATAAAACTAAAAGTTTGTGTCTTTAATAATTTGTCACAATATGTTGTTATTAGTAAGAAAAACATGTTTCAAAAAAGTATGTAGTATAATTAGGAATAAATGAATCTACAGCAGACAAAACCGAAGCCAAATATTCTGCAGTTATTCAGTATCCACTAATTAAAGGGCCAGTGACTGGCTCCAGCTGTTCACCTCGAAACAACCTTGATCAAGAAACTTAATATGAAATGATGAACTATTTTATTCTGAATTTGATCACTCTTCGGTCAGCGTGCGATGTCGCAGCATACCTTATGTCTGTTCTTGTACGTATGTCTGAGGCTGATGAGCTTATTCGAGTGAGTGTGGATTTGTCAGTATGGCTGAGCATGTTGGAACCATGTGCATATATGTGTGCAATCACTTTACGTGAACATGTACGTTACTTCCTGTGAGCTTGTGTACGCGCGTGCTGCGTGTCAGTGAGAAGCCGCGGAGCAGCAGGGGCTTCTGATCCCTCCACCTTTTAAGAACATCAGAGAGTGTGAAAAGCACTGATTGCCCTAACCACTCTCATTGGGACTCAAACCCCCGGCTTAGTTGTGCTTGAGCGCGTTTAGAGAGACAAGAGAGGGAGTGAGTGATGCCTGTGTGTGTGTGTGTGTGTGTGTGTGAACTCGTATGGATGAGTGATGGGGAAGCAGAGAGGAAATCAGAGTTGGTAGCGAGAGAGACATGGTAGGAGACAACTCACAAAACAAAACCTTCTTCTTGACAATGTTCTGTCTCCAGGATGAAAACAATTTGAGAGGCGACGCCTTCAGCTGTCAGTTGTGGTCAAGCGTGTTCTGGCGCTCTTATCATATCACTGTGCTGAGGAGGGATGTACGAGTTAAGGACAATAATTTATAATCACGTACTGAAACAAACATATATTAATTATAAAGAATAAGGAGGTTAGGTCTGGTCCATTCTAACAGAAGGAACCTTGATAAATCCTCACAGATTGTGAAGCCGCTCTGAAGTCTGGTTTCACACTAGTGTACAACACGATGCATCCAGGAGTGCGTGTGCTCAATGTCGTCTAGGGGTTAAAAGGAGTGTTGACTGTGTGGAAGCAGAGCAAAGCACAAGACCTGCTGACTGATATCCACTGACGTTCAACACATTAAGCCCTACTCACTATCTACACGTGGTAAAAATGTTGTTTATTCACGCCTGGCAGCTGCGTAAATATACAACCCACAAGACTTTAGCCTAACTGGAATTTATTCCTTAGTGACCTTCAAAAGAAAACACAAAACGGAAGACATTAACATATAATACAAGAAGAAAACACGCACACATCTGCAGCATTGTTTTTCTTTCATTTATAAAATAGGCAAAATAATTTACAGGTAAATAGGTCCAATATTATTCTGAATTAAATACTTTTGTGCTTCACAGAAACATATTCTAAAGGCAATAAAGGGGCGTGTCTCTCTTTAACACACAAGCTGTTTAATGGTAAATATGAAAGAGGAGGACGAAGGCACACACACACACACACACACACTAAGACAAAAACAAATGCTTACAGGAAGCACACAGTCTAAAACACTAACTGCATGCCCCACTAGATTTAGATGGCGCACTGGGGTCTTGGGGTCAGATATCCAGGGGTAACCAGAGGCCTGACCCTGTGGTTTGTTTGGAGGCACATATACACAGACGTGCGTACACACACGTCAGCAATATAAAAACTATACTATCAACTATATATATATAAATTTATATAATACTACATCGATACTTTTAATACTACTTTTAGTTGTAGTCATTTCTACAGCGTCCGTGAAATAAAATGTCAACGAGACGTTACTTTAAGAATACAGCCACGAAAACACACACACACACACACACACACACCAGGGTGGGGGTCAGGTGTGGGGTTAGGCTTTGAGGGTCTCTAATAGGCTCCCCTGACACATGAGGTGTCAACACTGGAGACAGAGATGTCATCACACACACACACACTGACACACACCCACACACTCGTGTTCAGGTGGAGTTCCAGGCAAATATATTTCCTCAAACAATTTAGTAAGATTTAACAAAAACTGAAATTCGTTACAATAAATGGAACATCTGTGTCTCAGCAGATAGAACGGCTCCTCCAGTCCTCAGGCTGAAATATCTTATGCAAGAGTGTTCCTGTGTGTGTGTATGTGTGTGTGTGCGTGTGTGTGTGCGCGCTTTGGATAAAAGTGACTAGTTGTAAATGTGCTGTAAACAGATATGCACACAAGTGCCAAAAGTAAAAATACTCTTTATGCAGATTTTCAAACCCATTGCTATTAGATTATTCCCATGGATTAATGTGTGTTAATAATGTTGTAGCTGGAATAATGGAGCCCTTTACTTCGTCTGGATGGATCCTGTGGATTAAAGCACGTTAGCTCAACATGCATGTTTTGACGTGTGTTTTGTGTGAGGCTGTGTTGACACACACTCCTGAACAACGCTTGTGTATCTTTCTTTCATGATGTTTTTAAGAAGTGTATGAAGCATATGAATAAGCATGTTTTATGTTTATATGTGTCGGTAGATGTCTGTGTGTGTGTGTGTGTGTGTCGGTACATGTTGGTGTATGCGTGTGTGTACGTGTGTGTGTGTGTGTCGTTATGGATTGCCACATTGTGGACTTGACAGGATCATAATTACGAGCAGTGATGAAATCTACCAAGTGTTTTCTCCCTGCATGGCTGCCTGTGCGTGCGTGTTCGTGTGTGTGTGTGTGTGTGTGTGTGTGTGTGTGTGTGCGCGCTCCTGTAATATTTGTCATCCGTGGCAGCACGCTCCCTGTTAGCACACAGTTACCATGATCACACCTCCATCTTCCGCTAATAGGACCTCGACAGATGGATGGAGAGCAAAGACGGATAGAAAGACAGAAAGAGAGATAGAATCCAATCTTGGATTCTTCTTTCTTCTCTGTAGTCGGTGTTCTTCTGAAAACATACTGCGCTGAGCGAGATGTCTTAAGTGTGTGTCAGGCATGCACCCGTTCACCACATAAAGGCTTTTTCTCCCCCTTCATTGGTTTGTGATCCAACTCTACCTGCCACAGTACTCTAATCACAGAGAGGGGGAGAGAGCGAGAAGGAGAATGGAGAGAACAGGAGGAGGGTCTGGAGGGGTTAGGAAAGGAATGGGGTGATGGAGGAGAGAAGGCGATGGAGGGAAAGATGAGAGGAGTCAACAGAGGGGGGGTGAGTGAGGGAAAGAGAGAGAGAGAGAGACGGGAGGCGCTCAATTTGCCATCACGGGTGCAACGGGGCAGAAAGTATCCAAGAAAGAGGATGAGTCTGAGTGTGTGTGTGACAGACTGTGAGTGAGTGTTTATGCATTTATGTGTGTGTGCATGTGTGTGTCTAACAAGGGAGAAAAGACAACTCATTTGAATGTCAGATACAGGGAAGCGTGGCGTGCAGGGAGGGAGGGAGGGAGGGAGGGAGGGAGGGATGAGGCGAAGAGGGATGAGAAGAATGAATATGGATTACCAGGATGAAGATTCTATTATTTTCTGCCCGTTTCTCTGATCTCTTTGTCGCAGTGCTATAGGCCCGCGCGCGCGCGTGTGTGTGCGCGTGTGTGTGCGTGTGTGTGTGCGTGTGTGCGTGCGTGCGTGCGTGCGCTCAGGTATAATAGAGAAAGTACGGGTGTGCCACAGAGAGCGCCTATTTACGATGTCTGTATGTGTTTGCAGCACTGCCTGCGTGTGCATGTGTGTGTAAACAATGTTTGACAACATATGCACAGCACAAATTCATTTGACGAGGGTGACGATGAAAGACTGAGTCTGTTTCAGTGCATGTCTGTGCTCCTCCGTGTGTGTGTGTGTGTGTGTGTGTGTGTGTGTGTGTGAGAGAGAGAGAGAGAGAGACAGCCTTAGGTTTGGATGTGTAATACACTCGATACCACAGATTTGTGAAATTAAATTCGCCATCAGTCATTATTTTGATGTTGTGATGCTACATATATACGTTTAAGACGTTTGTCAAAAGCTTAAAGTGAAAGTTTGTTTCTGAGAAGTTTTTGTAAATTCTCACATCAATTCATTTGATGTTGTGTTGTGTAAATCAGAACAGGTTCCATTTTGGGCTACATCTCTGGTTTGAATATTCATGGACACAGTTACGGGCTGGGCTGTATATATACTTTATATAAAGCCTCGGTACGCAGCCCGATGTTCAGCTTGTTAGCTGTTGGAGGACAGTGCTGCTTCACCTGTGGTCCACAGGAAGACTTTCAGTGGCCAATCAGATTAGAGGGGGAGGAGCAGAAATCAGCCTTTTTGGTCTGCAGGCCAGATGAGGCAGTGTAAAGTGACAGTAACATGCACATGCACCTTTTAAACTAGAAAGTCGTTTGTTAGTGGGAGCCCAGTTTAAAACTGAGACGAAGCCTAATGTGACCACTTTAAAAGAAGAAGTAATAATTATCTCCTCTCTTCCTTTTTACTTTTCATCATGTGATGTTTTTTCCTCTGCTCACCATCTCCATCTTTCCTGTGATGCATATTATTCCTCCTCCACCGTTCTCCACACATTCTCAGCCTCTCTCTCCCTCTCTCTGTTTTTCTCTCTCTCCGGTTGAGTGGTGCGCAGACAGAGGGAGAGAGAGAAGGAGATGTGAGTCTCAGCCAATTTGTTCTGACGCATAGAGATGCTCAGGTGGGAAAGAGGTGTCAGACAACTTAGATGGAGGGCAAAAGACGGGCTTGTAAGAAGGGGAAGAGAGGATATGAGGAAGAGGGAAAACACGGAGGGTTGAGAACAGCAGAGGGGGAGAGAGCTTATGTATGTATTGCCACAGTATAAGGCAGTTGTGTGTGTGTGTGTGTGAAGCTGTTTAAGTTATCATATATAAAGTCTGTAATGTCTGTTCAGTGTCCTTAGATGCTTGATTCAGGTGCGGTGCAGCTAAAACACGCTATATCGACCATTACAGATGAGGATTACATCTTGCACACAGAGCGGGGACGTGTGGACGAACTATCTTTAAGCACAGTTAGACTGAGTTTGGGCTCGTCCCACCGCTGGACCCAGTTTGTTTCTCACTTACTTTAAACGGAGCAGACCTGGGAGGACTGTTGAATATGGAATAGAATGAGAGAGAAAGGCCAGGGAGAGAAGAGGAGTAGAGGGCCAGAGACGGTTCTCAGGGCGTCCCCCCTCTCATAGTGGCATGTTCCCCGTTTGTCACAACAAGAGAGAGAGGGAGTGGGATGGACAGAGAGAGAGATGTCTAATCTTGGAGGGTAAGGGAGTGTGGGCTCCCAGGGGCTTGTCACGCTCAGCACCTTGTTAACCAGACCACATCTCTCTTTCCGTCTTGATTTCCATCTCTCTTCCCGCCTTGCTTTCTCTCGTTCTTTCTCTTGCTCATGCTCCTCCTCTCTCCACCTCTCTTTCTAACCGTCCTTCGTATTAACAGGAATCAGGCTGTTTTCCAGTATTGTCAACCATTTACAGTTCCCTTTTCTAATCCAGCTATGATATCTGTAGCTATGACGATCTATTTCTGTGCATATTAGCAGCATACATGTAGTGTGTGTGTGTGTGTGTGTGTGAGAGAGAGAGAGAGAGAGAGAGAGAGAGAGAGAGAGAGAGAGAGAGAGGGTGTTGTTCTGTTGTCAGCGCATTGTCAGGTTAAGGAAACTCCTGTCTCTGGTTAATGGAACATCAGCCAAAGGTAACACAGACTGGCAGCTAAAGTTCAAACACACACACACACACCAGCGGGGAAGTGGTCGGTGTCCCTTTGTCCTGT
The DNA here is from genome assembly GCA_032270685.1 of Microctenopoma stevenorrisi. Taxonomy (NCBI): domain Eukaryota; kingdom Metazoa; phylum Chordata; class Actinopteri; order Anabantiformes; family Anabantidae; genus Microctenopoma; species Microctenopoma stevenorrisi. The sequence continues at coordinate 2,408,087 of JAUMTR010000017.1, forward strand.
TTTTATGTTTTAAACAGAAATACGAACGCTTTGCTTTAGAAGAAGAAATCTTTTGATAAACACATTTAGGACATAAAGCCCATGTCTGAGTTCCGTTGGGAGAACGTGAAGGATTTGTAAGAGTGTCCTTACAGACTGTGGAGTGGACTGGCTGTTGAACTGTCTCAGGGGCTGGATCCTCGTGACCATGATGATGTGCACAGAGCACGAGGCTCTCTCCCAGCATCAGGCCGACTCATAGTGACCCATTCTGCATGTACGTACAACTTCTCAACAATTAGCTCTCATAAGCTCTAAGCACCGTAAAATAACTTTCTAATTGCCATCCAGTGCGTCGGGCTCATGAGCAGTTCATGTCAACAGAGTTCCAGGCTGTGGCATCGGTGCGGGACTACAGGGTATTATGCTGCTCAGTGCTGAGCTTTGAGGTTTCAGGATGCTGTAAAACAATGTGAGAAGCACTTTCTACTTGTTCAGACAATGCGGTAATGAGAAAATACTCTTAATCCACCTCACACACACACACACACACACACATCGACACCCGCAGAGGCGTATTTCTGCTGCCGAGTGGTTTCTTGGTGAAAGCATATTGCCAGAGAAGCAGTTTAAGGAGTAGCAATTATAGTTTTGGACAACGTCATTGATTTAAACTCCTGATTAGAGGAAAGGTGACAGAGGTGGTACACACAATGGTGAGTGTACGGGTGGGGTGAGGGCGGGGGTGGGGTGGCACACACGCACCAACACACACACAGCCCCGCTCTCACCGTCAGTCACGGGATTGCCTTAGAATGGCAAGGGTCCCCCCCGTTCCCGCTTTCATGTTTCTCCCTCTCTCTCGCTCTTTCTCGACACACCTGGCTGAAATATTGATGTCTCCAAAGCGCTGCTGTTCATGCCTAAGTGGTTGTTTTTGTTTCAAAGAACGGGCGACTGTTTCTCACACACGCGCACACACACGCAGGACAGACACAGGAAGATCCAGGCAAGAGAGGAGGCACTTTATTTCTTTGATTACAAATTCTCATACACAGGTTTTAGATGTGATGTCTCACCCATGTAAACATGTCAGACGTGTGAAGAAATGTGTCTGCGTTGGAATCAGAAATAACCATTATCAGAATACAGCAAGAAAACAGAGCTTAGACCCAGGTTATTGGTGTTTTTAGTTTTTAATACTGATTTCATATTAATTTATACTTTATTAACCCCCTTGGGGGAAATCCTTGTGTGCAGACACTTCTCTTGTCCAGGGACACGTTGATATGTGGCATGAAGGTAACAGGGAGTTGAACCACCAACCTTAGAGTTCTTAGACAACTGACATTCAAATGACAACAGCTACTCGTCTCTGTCTTCTGTGAGCATTTTCTCAGCAGTTGCTGTTCTGCTAAAACTGGAACTGCTCTTCAATCGTTTGCATGAAGAGAAAGTATTCAGAATATCAACACGCCTACTGAAATTGTCCCGGAGCACTAACACAGTCAGCTCTGTTCCACTCCCTGAGTGGGCCTCTGCCTTTGTGTTAACGATCAGCATATCCTACCAATATTAGATGATAATCATTTATCTCTGAGCACATCGTTGACCTCACTCTGTGGACCACATGTCTCAGAACTTGTAATATTGCATTCTGTGGACTAGAGAATAGTTCATTGTTCGTCGTGCTTTGCGTCATGAAGCCGGCAGTGATGCTCCTACTATGTCCAACAACAATGTTCCCAAGAGGATCAATACAGTGTAGTAGTGGTCATTATTACTCTCAGGACCTGTGGAAGACCCCTGACCTGTGACTGACACTGGCAATGCTGAATTACTTGGTAGGTACTTGGTATTTTTCCTCCTGCCAGGCACATACTTATTCATTTGTAGCATCCAAGAGCCAAACCAATACAAACAACATGTCCCCAGAAGCACTGTAGCGTGTCAATAGGCAACTCCACTCTGTCTGTTGGACGTTATTCTTTCTGTAGTGGAAAAACCACAGGTGCTCAAAAAGTGACCAGTGGAGGAATCCGTCACTTATGCACCTTGACCTTGGACTTCTGCTTCTATGCTCTTTAGTAGTTGGCCATTGGCGCTTGGTCTATCTTTTGCACTCTCCGTCTGTCCCGTCGGTGTTTTATTTTCCTCTCGTGGCCACGTCCTCGAGATGAGGTTGGCTACAGTCTCCTTCTGAGTAATGAGAATAATAATATTCTGATCTCCTCGGGGAACGCTTCCCTTTGCTTGCTCTGCTCCTTGTTCAGTGTGGTGCAAACAACAAGACTGCACGTGTCCATTTCCACTGGCTAAATGCTGGTGTGCTGGGTAATGCTAATTACAGGGAACGCAGCTTAACATCACGTAGAACCAGATATAATCCAATAATTCAGCATCTTTTCTGGAGCTACCAGGAAATCGGACTAGGCCACTTTCACGAGTTGAGCTATTTAAATATGTTGAATCAAAAATGAAAAGCAATTGAATTACTCTCATTCATTTAAAGTTATGTAAAAGTAAAATTAGGAGTCCGGTCACATGATCAGCCTTTATTCACATAATGGTTTTATTTTGAAATTGAGCCTGCTGGTGTTGGGCTGCCTGCCTTTGCTGGTCGCTTGTGTGATGGCAGAATAAAAAAAGGCTTTAAGCAATTTGCTCAATTTATTGTTACACACTAGATAAAAATGTCACCTAAACACTTAGTAGTAAATGGAATAACCAGGGTCCACCAGCATATACCCGTTTCACTGAGAGCCTGATGAAACCAGTGATATCTGCTGTGTTACACGATTCATTTAGGCTGCAGTGTGTTAACTGCTTACGCTGTGTGTGTGTGTGTGTGTGTGTGTGTGTGTGTGTGTGTGTGTGTGTGTGTTCAGGCAAAGCTGGGGTCTACAAGCTGATGTCAGATTGTAATTGAGTAACTCTAGTTCGAATGCTTCTCCATTAGCTCTCCCTATCAGTGTGAGCTCACTCTGAGCCTCTAATCCACCTACTGTTCCTCACTCGCCAGGATTGCCTGACTCCCGGTGTCGGAGCTCCACTCTGAGATTTCCTCTGCCACCTTAAACATGTTTGTGGACATTACAGGTTTCAGCTTTTTCTTTAAATCTGCTCAATGACATTATTATAAAGCTCGTCTAATTGTTATTTTATTTTAACGGTGGCTAATTTCAGACCCTGTGGAAGTTGGTTTCAAGCCCTCTGGGATTTTTTGCCACAGTTACCACTAAGTTGTGCATTCATCACACGGTGCACTCTGATTCTACGTCACCACAGAAAATGGTCCAGATAATCTGCCTAAGACATCTCCAACATGACGTCAGTTAGTCTCAGTTAGTCATTTAGTTTGGTTGTGATAAATCAGTCACTTTAAACATGGACACGTACGCTCGTTCCTCCAGGTCAAGTTCTTCTCGCACCAGTCCAGTACTGGACTCTTTAGACTCACAGAGATGTTGGTGTGGAGTAAAATGGGACTGAAGTGCTGCGTTCAGGTGGCTTCGTATGGGACAGTAGTACGCCTATCTGGAATACGCTATGCTGTGTGTGTGTGTGTGTGTGCGTGTGTGTGTGCGTGTGTGTGCCTTCAGTGTGTCCTCTGCATTGTTCCCTTATTGTTTTTCTTCACAAAAAGTCATGCCCTGACAAGGTGCTGTGCGCTGTAAAAATTATGCCTTGTTTATACGTATTTATTTCCCCTTGACAGTTTAATTATTTCTGGCCCCTTCGGAGGAAACCACATAAAAAACTATCCATGTTTATACAGATTCTAATTAGGAATGCTGGGAAATTAAAACAGAATTGTTTCGAAATGCTGTCATTTTTCCAGGGCCTCGTCTTGAAATTATGTCTCAATCAGCACAAGCGGAAATAATTACTTGTATACCTTCTAACTGCCAGCATTTACCAAATGGCAAAGCAATTTACAGCCATCATGGCCCGAGAAGCAATCATTGGGCCAACTATAAATTCACAGGGCTACGTTGGAGGGAGGGTTATTGTGGAGAATTAGACACAGAGATAAAGGGTAGAAGTCTGCGTCTCTGTTTCTCCCATGTTTATCCCTCTCTTCCTCTCCACTCGCCCATCTTTTTGAATCTTTTAGCTCCCTTTCAGCTTCTTTCACAGGGAAACCACAGCACCAACACACACACACACACACACACCTCAGATGGAGGCAACATTAAGTGATTATTTCCACACACTCCATTAAACACACTCATTGACGGCACAGACACAAGCAGATAAAAACATACATGAGCACACTTTAAAGCAATTACTCACACACGTCATTAGACACGGACACAGATGAAGTGGACTGTGTTTATGTTCAGTGTATCATCCACTGTGGACTATCACAGTCCCCTTTACTCTTTGGATGCAATAACATCATCCATCTGGCAGAACAAATGAACTAATTTACACCGTTTTATAGCGCGTAGAGTAAAACTAAACGATGCGGCAGCGTGACGTCTGAATATAGCCGTCCACGCCGACATGTGGGCAAAAAGAGAAGAGAAAAGTAAATTCCTTCCATGAACAAAGCTCATTGAAACTCTTGGGTAGTGGTGCATGTGTGAAAGAGCTCCGGCGCCTTGTGAACTGGTGTTAGAACGGATCCCAGTATTTTTTAAGGGCGATAGTGACCAGTGGTGTGTAGCACTCACAGTTTTCATCGTAGAAACAGAAACAGACATTCACCTTATTTCAAGTTGCTGTCTCATTAACATGATTATGAAGATGATGCCTAACTTCTGTTACATTCACATTTTAACCTCCGTAACTGGCACAAATCAAATTGCTCGTCCACATTCAGTTTGAAACTGGCGGCTGATCTCGTGGTTAGATTTCATATTTTGTTGTCCTTGAAAAGCAATTTCTCCCTCTTTATACTTTACTCTCTCCACTTTCCTTTGCTGTGGTATCCCTCTCCCCCCTTCATCTCCTCTGTATGCACACTCTCTTTTACCGTCTTTATTAGTAGTGGAATTATTCACTTGGCTTGCACCTCAGTTTGAATAAATTGAGTGTTGAACTATTGGAGAGAGGGGCTTTTTGGCAGGCGCACATTTGTGTCTGAGCGCGCGCGTGCACTATATGTGTGTTGCGTTAACAAAGAGACAGCATTGAGAGACGACTAATCCCGGCGGAATAGTCCACTCATGTTCTGTTTGAGAGCGGCGTAATTAAAGGAGCGCACCTCTCCGAAGTCACCTATTTCAATACAAAACACTGATTTATACAGACACACAGGCAGCAAGACGCATACATGCGCGCACACACCCAGGCAAAACTCACCCTGTGTATAATTACATCCTGGTCCTAATTTATCCCTGGGAATATATCAAAACCTGAGGAAGCGAGCGAGGGAGTAAGGAGAGAGAGAGGGGGGCAGCGGTGAGGATTGGTGAGATCATTAGGTGAAAGGAATGAAAGACAACAAGGCCACGGCCTACAAATTACCCACATGTCTGTTTTATTGTTACATACAATATTCCCTCCGTTTTCTCCTTTCCACTCTGAAGCTAAAGACGTGGACCATCGATTGCAGTGATTACGCAGCACTGCCCTTTCAGTGTGATGTGAAGAGACACGTCTCCAGAATGTTGTGTGGCACTGACGGAGATGTTGTGGACGCACTGTAGGGAAGGGAGCTGGAGCTCGGCAGGATGCACACGTGTGTTTGTGTATAGTCATACAGTGTTTGGCAGGAGCAGAGGATATGAACACGGACTGAATGAAAATGATGCGCAGGCACACACAGACGCGTTGACACCGACCGTGTCAGTGTTTGATGAGGTGAGGCCTCAGTCCGGTGCAGAGCCTGCCCCGTTTGCCGGTCCCGGCTTGATGAGGTCACTCTCTTCACTCTTCGTTGAGGTGTATTCCAGCCAACCTTCAATCTGACCACTGACAGGACGGTGACCACAGCTGACCTAGAGCGTTGGTGAGAGAAAAGTCTTTGTTATTCTCTGGACTTAAACAATTTGGGGAAATGTCTTTGTTACTTCTCAGTCGTCCAGGTGTTGACAGGAAGTAACATCAGCGATTTTTCTCTACACAGATTAAATACGTTAGAAGAGTGAGGATTGTGTTTTCAGGTAGGACTGAAAAGAAGCTCAGTGAATCATTGGAGCCACTGAACCGCGCGCTGGGTTTCTCAGAGTCCCATTGGTAATGACTTAAACTCCAGCCTATGTCATGAAAAGTTTATCAAACCAGTATGTAGGTTTGGAACAGCCTTTAAAAAACCTTCAAGGCATTTATCAGCCACATGTCTCTATATTTCTGCAGTCACCACAAGACACCTTTTAGAGAGATGCAGTAATCCAGTATCCATGGCAGCCAACTGTTGTCTGGATTGGGTATGGAGTACTGGGGCTGACCCACTGATGTATTCACTGGGTTCTGTGTTTGTGCCGCGTCCTACGTCACGTGTCAGCAGCACGTGCAGCACGCTGGTAGACTGGTCTCTTGACAACGTATTCAGACGACTTCAAAAGCATCCTGTCAGAGAGCAGGGAAACCGTACGACCAAGCTGGAAACTATGTGTACTACCTTAGAATTCCTCTGGATTCACTACGTTTAACTTATCAATTCTTAAAATGTATTAATTCAACAAGGGGATCTGTAGCACGTGAAGTCAGATCGGTGCCGCTGGAACGTTCAGATAATGACTTTAGAAGAGAACTTAATATACGTTAACCTCAGTAGGTGTAGGAAAGGTGTGGTTGAGCATGCTGGTAAAAGTTTACTCGTTCTTTTGAGCTGTTTAACATGTGACAGTCAGAGAAAAGTTTAGAGAAGGTTAATGATTCCTTTATATAAACTCTAAGGTCACCTTCTCTGTATGACTCTCTTTCTCACCCTCTTTTTCGTCACCTAATTATACACATGCTCTTCCCTCTCTTTCTCTCTCTCTCACACACACACACACACACACACACACCTCAGCCTTCCGAGTAGCGAATCCTCCCTGACCTTTGCATGGAATAACAGGGCTGTCACATGTCTCTCTGTTCTAAAGAAAACACGTCATGCATCCACTAAGATTAAGGCGAGTGTGTTTCTGTGGCAGGTCTTTTGTCTCTGGTTTAAAGAAATGATTTAAATGTCTTTTTTATGTTGAATGGGAGCCGACACTTCCACACAAATCTGTTAGACTGTGCTGTCTTTGTCTTGGATTTATGTTATCGAATGATATTCCGTGTGTGTGTGTGTGTGTGTGTGTGTGTAACCACCACATTCCCTCCACCAAAGGTTACCCGGACACAGGTTTGGTGACAGGTTCCTGAAAGCCCCCTAAACCCAGCAGATTTTCCCAGCAGCTGTTGTTCTCTCCTTGGCCTTGATCGCTGTTACTTTCCTTTCCCTCCCTGGAGATGAGTATGTGTGTCCACACACGCGTCCACCTACACGCTCGGTGTCGTAACCACAGCCTTCACATCACAACATGTGATTATTGATCTATTTTATGGACCTGTTCTGCTGCAGGCCTGAAAAAAGTGAATAATTGGACCATATGATAAAGTATTAGGGTCGAGAGGAAGTTTGCATTTAGAGAATGAAGTCGAATTGAAGAGGAAGACGTGTGAATTTGGAGATTTAAATATTTACTCTGTGCTGATGCTGCTGCAACTTTTCCGATAAATCTACATCTTCAGAAACAGTTGAAAACGTGGTCTGAAAATAAGCAGCTCGCTCACAAACACACTCGCTCACTCACACACACACAGCCTGAAATGAACTGAAGCTAAAGTGTAGTGTTTATCTAATGACACCTTGTGACTGCAAAAGCCTCCGACTGCTATTACACCAATTGTTCACTTTGGTGGCGGAGATGTCTCCTCAAGTCTCACGTTTTCCTCCCAGTCTTCTGGCTCGCGCTCACACACTCTCTCTCTGTCTCACGCCTTGTGTTTTTGCTCCGTCTCTGGCTTCAGTGGGTAGAAGCGTGGATGACCAGGCAGGGGGTCTCTGGTCAAATTGGCCGTTTCCACACTGTTCTGCTCTACCTGCTGACAGAGCTATCAGATAACTGCTGCCAGTGTGACCCGTGTGTGTGTGTCTGTAATATATAACGCGTGTACCTTTAAGGTATATTTACGTTATAAATTCATTTTTAGAATTGGTTTCACACACACACACACACACACACACACACACACACACACACACACACACACACACACACTGCAGTTGGCGGCACATTGACCAGAGTCCATAGCTCCCTCTGTTGGCACGTGGTGAACTACAGCCCTCTCCTTCTCTGTGCTTCTCATTCTCTGCCTTCAGAAAACTAAAACTTTTGTTAATATTAAATCATTTGTAATTTTATTGTTTTCAGTTTTTCATTTTATGCCTGGCAATCATCAATAGCTGATGATTTATTTTAACTTAACATATAAGTACCATAAAATGACAATAACACAAAAGAAGAAAAGAAAAGAAACAGAAATCACTACAGTGAAATTTACAACACAAAAGTCGTTTTTATGGATCAATGCAGGAGCGTTGTAGCCTCAGTCTAGCCATGTTGTATGACTGGCACATGTGTCGATGGAAGGCCCGAGGTCGCCTGCTTAAGTGACCACCTCTTGAATTTGTTAAGGATTATTTTGACCAGCACACACATGTATTTACACACACACACACACAAACACCGAGTGCCCCGAATGAACGTGGCCTATTGAGTGGTGTGATTTATGTCAGTGAGAATTGCAATGGGTGACTCTTCCACAGATGTCAACAGGCTGCCACTACAGGCTCACACACACACACACACACACACACACACACACACACACACACACACACACACACACACACACACACACACACACACATGCAGATTATGAACTACTGTATTTTACACAGTACTGAATCCAGCAAACACACACAGGGACTCGCAGGTTTGTATTTAAGAGCTGTGCATGTCCAGGTTAGACCTTTAAGAGAGAGAAGTGGCCTAAAGGGGTCACTGTCAACATGCACACAGGCTGAAGAACCAATCAATACTCAGGGGTTGAGGTGAGTGGAGATTGGGGTCAGAGAGGGAGGCGGGGAGAGAAGAGGAGTTCATGTTTGTTGTTGATTCGCCCGAAGTCGCTGAAACGTGTTGATCTGAGTATCTATGAAGTGGAAGACTGAGCGTGAGCTTTGAGTATGTTTCCTGAAGAACACATCTCTGTTTATGTACAGTATATGTGGTGACAGGTTTTAGTGTTTTCCCATAACAAGCCTCCCCTATTTAGACAATATACAAATGTAGTTAAAGCATTGCTCACCGCAAATATGGGAAAACTGATACTTAGACATTTTCCTTGCCTTTTAGGTTTTGGCTGTTTGTGTTCTGAAACTCACTTCCTAACACAAACTGTATAACTGCATAAATTACAGAGAGCAGGATTCAGCTAAGCAGGGAAAGCGTCATTTCAAAGGAAAACTGCTGCTAAGTATTGTCTCCATCAACATAACCAAGCTCGGCACAGGCGGGCCGCTTCGCTCGGGGCGTTTCCAATGTTACTGTTTGTACCGTTTGAGCAATAAAATAAGTCAATTCAAATCATTTACAAACTCTAGACGCTAACTCTCACTGAACTAATGGAATCTGAGAAGAAGGGGAACGAAAAGGAAGGGGGATGAAAAGGAGTTCTTTGCTCAGTAGTGATTCACACTCGTCTTTTGCTGATGGTGGTATTCATGTATGAGCTTGTGCACGTGAACCTCACAGCATCTGTGTGTGTGTGTGTGTGTGTGTGTGTGTGGCAGATGTACAGTATCCAGCACGTGTCAGTGAGTGACTGTGGTTTTCTGTTGTGCCGGCTTGCATGTTCTCAGTGAGTGTATTTCATATTTCAGCACCTTGCGGGACCTGCTGAGATCTGTGTGTGGAGCCACACACACATGCATCAGCATGCAAAGAAACACACATGATATCTGTGTGGACATTTTAACGTGAGCCAACAGAGCTGAGGTGTTAAACATTTGACTTTTTGTTTGTGAATGTCTGAGAGGAAGCGAGAGGAAAAGGGGGTGGTTGTTACTGTCACACACACACACACACACACACACACACACACACACACACACACACACACACGCACATCAAAGCAGACACTGGTTTCAGGAAATGTTTTATCATCTGTTTTCTTTCAAAGCTGCTAATCACATCCTCTCTCTTTCATCTTTGCATCCCCCCCTTTCCACCCCTCCGATTCCTTTTTTTCGCCATCTCCCTCTCTCCTGTACACTCTCACTCCCAGCCCCACCCCGTCCTGTGTGCAGTGTTGGAAAAGTCAGATGGAAAGGAGGAAAGATTTAGACGGAGAGAAAGAGTGTGTGCATCACTGCGGCAGAGCAGATCCGGCTCTACCTGTAGGTTTCCCTTTCTAAAGAAAAGACCCTCTCAGTCTCTTCTCCTCGGTCTCCTCCTCTCTGAGACTGAGGCGCGATGAGCTAATTCTGCTGGAGAATCCCTCTCGCACGAACAATTCCCACATTCCAAGGTTGTTGGTGGGAATACACAAGCGAGGTGGCGGGGAGCTCAACAAAACAGCCAGCAGCAGGGAAAACCTGCTGCAATCATTCCTAAATCATTCCACAACAATGGACAAGGGCCCTGAAATGGCCATAATCCTGCGTTTTACTGCTGAGCTGTGATGGACTCTGCTGCGTGTGTGTGTGTGTGTGATGTTATTTAAGCCCCATTTTTATACTTTCCTTTTTGATCTTGCAAATCTCTGGATTTAATTAGATCAATTTTGGACAGAGATCCATATTGTCCTTCAGGAAAACACAGTGGGACACAACATGCAGTTTAGCATTAAAAAGAAGTCTCAGTCTTTCTGGGGCTGGTGTGCAGTTTCCAGGGACACAGAAATCAGGGGAGAGAGACGTGTGAGAGGACTGTCAGGTCTGAGGCTCGTAAGGAGACAAAGACGGAGAGAAGGAAGGAAAAAGAGAGCAGGTTGTCTTGCTTTAAAGCCTTCTCTCACCTGTCCCTTTCTCCTCTCCTCTCCCTCCTTTCCTTTCTCCCTGTTTCTTTCCCTCTGCCGCTCTTTGTCCAGTCCCTCCCTCTCCACCTGCTCTTCTCCCTCTCTGTTGCTCTCCCTCCTTGTCTCCACCCCTTACTCCACCCCTCCCCACAGCCATTGGTCAAGTATCCACCAATAACGGGGGAACCTGTGCCTTGGGGACTGCATATGCAAAGTGCTGCTTAATATTCATGAGCTGCTATCGGGGCTTTAAGTCGTTGATTAGGACAGCTGCACAGCTTTCCGTCCCAACTGCCCGGCTAGCTGGCTGCGTGTCTATAGCCCCCTCTCCCTGGCTCTCGCATACACACAGCGCGCACACACGCAGGCTTCCTCGCATCTACACACACACGCAGAGCCGATCAGTGCAGGCAGCTCAGAGCAGAGCTTGGTAATTGTATTGCTCCCTCCAAGTGGAAGGAAGGACCGAGAGAGAGAGAAAGGCCAGACAGAAGAGGAAGAAGAGAGAGAGAAGAGAAACTTTCAATCTTTTAAATTTTATTGTTTTTTTTCCCCTGGAGGAGGTTGACATGAAAATGATCCGGTATCGCCGATGGATTCGGTAGGACATCAGTTATCCGAGTGTTTTTTATTGCACTCTGAACAAGAGTAGGTAAATTTTACGTTTTATTCCTATCCTGTCCTTCGTCACCCAACGTGTCATTGTCAGTGTCCTCCACTGTGTGAGAGCATGTGTGTGACTGAGTGTTTATGTGCTGGCATGCAGCGGAGGTGGCCGGCACCATGTCAAGGTTGTTTCTGCTGTCAGGTAGCACGCGTTCACTGTCCGTGAGTGTGTGTGTGTGTGTCAGTACAGCAGCTCTTACTCAGTGGGTAGAAGAGCAGAATGTCTGCACCTCCACCTTTACAAGCACAAACACACACTAATTGATATAATAGCGCAGAGATACTTTGCTGCACTTTGTCTAATCTTTGTCCAGGTATGTCTGCGTGTGTGTGCGTCTGCGTCGGCTGCTGCGCGAGCTTATGCTTGTGTGAGTGTGTTTTAAGTGTGTGTGTTCGTTCAAGCAGACAATCAGCGAGGTAACGGGGCACTGAGGTTACAGGAATAACGTGGAGAGAGACGGGAGGAGAAGGGCCCATAAGAGTGGAGGGAGGCGGACAGGGGGAGCGCTGCGCTCTTAAATGCCAGAGGAGGTAGAATTTCAGACGGGCAGCTCAGCGTGTGGCCCCGCACAGGAATTAGAGGCACACACACACACACAAAGTGAGTGCCACTGAGCTGCTCCTTTCGCCAACGCTTTGCTCTTTTAGGTGTTTGTTGAAGACGCTGTTCAAAATGCAGATCAACTAATTGGTGGAGTGAGCGGCTGTGTGTGTGTGTGTGTGTGTGTGTGTGTGTTATTGAGCATGTAAGGGGGATTTTAGGGAAATAATGAAATAGGAAAAAGTGGGAGGTGGAGAAGTGAAAGGACAGAAAGTCAGAGCGTGATGCAGGATGACAAACTGGTGTGTTTCCCACGTTATTGACATGTTCAGAGAAAGCTGAGATTTCTGTGTGATTTGAGGCTGTCGCGCCGTGTGTGCATGTGTCTCTCACCTGCACAGCATGTGGAACAGAGGGCGTGATGTGACACAAATAACATCACTTCTTCACCACTGAACTTTCTTTCATTGTGGCTCAAAACATTTTTAAATTCTGTCGTAGGTTTTATTCGATTTTACAAGAAATGACACGTGTGCAGAGAGAGAATTTATATTTAAACCATAGGAAAAAAATCAAACAGGAATCAGGGATACAAAGGGACGAATTAGGTTTTTAAAGGATTCAAATTTCCATATGAATAAAAAACTCTTCAGAGCAACATTTTACATAAAGCAATGGCCTTTTTAAAAAGAGTGGACATCCTGACTAAAAGCAGAATTCAAGACATTCTCATGTCCTGTAGATTGTACGTGACCTCTGGGTGCATTATTCCAGTGCTTTTTAAGAACTGATGACCAGGTTGGACCAGCGTTTGGTCCAGAGCGTGGAACAGTGTGAGAGCTAACTAATATACATTTACATGTCAGTGAGCAGCTTCATGCTGCCACTCCACCTGCGTGTGTTCCAGTGGGTGCATGTGAGCAGAGACGGGTCTCACACTTATTAAAAAAATAACCCTCCTGTCCATTCCTAAGCCTGTCCGCTCCTTCACCCACCCGTTCATCCACCGCAGGCTTCAGGCTTCCTCTCTTCTGCTCTCAGGCGCTGCTTTCCTACACTGATTAAAATATTAGGCATAATGATGATCATACCGCTAATAAGAACAACAACAAGTACCGTTTAAGCTCTTAACATAATTGCGTGCTAACATATACATACCATTTGCATGTCATTAAGATATATTTTCTACGTGGACTTTAGTGAATTTGGTGTTTTTTTGTCAGTGGGGGTGCAGAGGACGAGCGGTGAGAATCACGCCGCGGCCGCGCCGTTCATTCAGAGAAGCACAAAGCAGCATTTTGGTTTCAGTCATTTCAGCCAGAATTATTTTTAATTGTGATTTTCGGGTGGAGTAAATTATTTCTAATTAAATGGAAATGTTATGCAAAGTGTTTGTGGATCTAAGTGAAAATCACACCTCTCGTTCAGTCAGACGAAGTCAGCTGGGAGCACAGTTGAAGTCAAAGTGTGCAACGGATTATTATAAAATTAATTTCACTAAACTCGTAGGTGTCAGAAAAATAAAGGTCAGTTAGATGTAGTTTTTTTTTATGGTTAAAACAGATTGGACGAGAGAATACGCTGAGTTTTCACCCTGCAAACCTGTGAGTGCTGCATCTCATCATGTTAAGTCAGTTCCATCCTTTCTCGTTTTCGGGGCCACACCTTGACCTAAAATCTTTCATGTTAAATTGTTCATTTAGATTTTCCTGCAGACGTTATATTAATTTTGCTCTGTTAAATAGAAAATATGTATTTCTTAAAACACGAAGGCCAAACAATCTGCGCCTGTTGTTTTTTAGTTTAGACCTAAAACATTAGTTATTTCAAGAAAATGTTAAGAATATTTTAATTATGATAATTTACCTGTGGTGTTGAACAAACGAGTTACTGGAGGAATAAGAATGAAAAGAAAATATTGCTCAATTCCATCTAAGAAAATTAGGAGCGGGCCTTTTTCTTATTGTTGGTCTCTCATACACTTATTTATTTGATTATTTTCTCAGGCCATGAGCTCGAGAAAGCACCAGAGGGGGAGAAAGGGGGGAGATAGAGAGGTAAAGCTGACTGCAGGGAGGGAAGGGGGGGGGGGGGCACCAAAGACAGATTGCGTAAATTAAAATCCTTTTAATCTACTGA
>JAUMTR010000017.1:2422521-2445931 GCA_032270685.1 Microctenopoma stevenorrisi
CCCCCCCCCCCCCCCCCCCCCCCCCCCCCCCCCCCCCCCCCCCCCCCCCCCCCCCCCCCCCCCCCCCCCCCCCCACCAAAGAGAGATTGCGTAAATTAAAATCCTTTTAATCTCCTTATAAAATCATTTACTTAATTCATCTGTCAAAGCATGTCAATATGTGCCGTGCTGATTTGTTGGCTGTGTGTGTGCGTGTGTGTGTGTGTGTGTGTATTTGCATCTGTTTGTTGTCATGCATGGGGTCGTGCCTGCCTGCCTAGATTGTGTGTGTGTGTGTGTGTGTGTGTGTGTGAGTTTGTTTGACCTATTGGTGGCCTGGATGAGGAGGTGGTGTTGTCAGCCTTTGCATTGTCTAAGCCTACACACGCGCGCCTGGACACACACAGAAACACGCACACACACACACACACACACACACACACACACACACACACACACGCTCATGCACACCACGGCGTCTCTCTCATGTGAAGCGTCCGAGCATTCCAGCGGTAATTCAGCCCTGTAAAGAGCGAAAAATGCAATGTGAGAGAGAGATGTGGGGGGGGGGGTTGCTTTGTCTGACACCAGCACTTAGAGGTCTGCTGGACACACATGTACGCATGAGCGCACACATGCATGCACACGCCTCTCACACATGCCCAGCATCTAACTCCTGCACGTTTTCTTTTTTTTTTCCTGAGTGTTTCCATCTACAAAATAGCCAGATAGTGTCAAAAATGCAATTACACATTCGCACACATGCACTCAGACACATAGGAATTAACGGACACACCGTCGCACAAACACATTCACAGGAGCACGGCAGAGAGATGACAGAGCAAAACGTGATGAGCCTTGATGATGTGAAATTTTTTTCTGATTTATGCTCGGCCCGTGAGTGGTGTGTGTGTGTGTGTGTGTGTGTTTCTCAGGCTGTGTCATGGGTCAATGACGGCCTTTATGTGTTGAAAGAGCAGTAAGAAAGACTGTACCAGCTGTGACACACACACACACACACACACACACACACACACACACACTGCAATCAGCCATTATACCATTACAGCAGGCTAGCGGTGGTGAACTGTGTGTGTGTGTGTGTGCGTGTGATTGAATGCCGAAGCACTGATTGAAAGAAGAGAGCGAGTGATATATAGTACAAGGCAACGGCGCTCATCTCGCCTCATCTCTTATGCCTCCCTTCCCTCCGTGCCGCTCATCCGTCATCCATACATCACAATGTGCATCCATTTATTATTACTGTAATGAAAATCTATCAAGTCATTTAATTACTCTTTTACTTAGACGCTGACTTTTCTGTTCCACTCAAACACTTTCTTTGTTTTTTTTATGCTGTGTATGTTTCACACATGCAGAATAAAAAAACATTATTTGTTAAAGGGTAAAACGGTAAAATGGGACATAAAGCTATAGGGCGAGTATAAGATCAGGAGCCTGCGTGTGTGTGTGTGTGTGTGTGTGTGCGCGTGTGTGTGTGCCCATCGTGTTGAGCTCAGGGCTACTAATGCTGACTCTCACTCCTAATGAGAGGAGACAGCGGAGACCAGTCCACAATAGAAGTGATTTAGATGGAGAGGTAACGTGTGTGTATGTGGCAGTGGAGGAGTGTGTGTGTGTGTGTGTGTGTGTGTGTGTGTGTGTGCACGAGTCAAAGGGGATCGAGGGAACGATGCCGGTTCAAACCTCTCGTCTATTTCTTTTCTTTTTTTTGACTTTTCACTGTTTGCTTGTGTGTCTCTGTGTCCGTGGGGAGCGACCTATAGACTGAGTCGCTCTCTCCATCCTCACTCTCAGGACGATCGGATGATTCAATTGTCATTGTTTTGATGTGGGGGGTTAAAAAGACTAAAACGGACAGAAACAGTCGAAGGGGAAAGAGGATGTATAGTAGAGCGAGAGAGAAATGAAATGAATGACCGTGCCGCTCTCCGACTGACAGTGAAATATTCCTCCTCTCATCCTCCCATCATGCTTCATGTGTGTGCCTGATGGGGAGAGAATGACAGGCCGGCCCACCACCCCACCTCTCTCTTTAGTTTTTTCTATTCTGCTCTTCCCTCCTTTTCCTTCTTCTGTCTCTGCTTTGTGCACGTGACATCTCCTTAAATGCCGCTATCACACAAACTTATCCCACCTAAGTTGTGCGTCTCTGACACATTTATTGTGCATTTGAACACATTCTTACCAAATCTTCTCCAGAGATTTACCAGCGCCACTCGGGGTTATTAAAGAATAAATAAATCCAACGTTACTTTTCTTTTGTTTGTTCCTGCTGAAGTTTGCTGCCAATAAACCGTTGTAGGTCTATGAGAAGAAAAGGAAATATGTTTATTATCATCCACATTACGTGACTTTAGCTGGAGGAGGATGAACACTTTCCATAGAGGCGTATCTCAGAGTCGGTATGAATCTTATTTTTTTCTAATTGTAGAAATATTGTCGTATCATCAGGACAGACAACTGAAACATTACGAACATGTCCTTCTCCTCCACACAGCTGATACATACTTCTGCTCCACAGATAATTCATTTCCCTCTTATCCCCCGTCTTCCTTCACCCCCACCCCCACCCCCGTCCTCTCTCTCCCCACATGCCCCACCCTCGTGAAGCTGTCACCTTTCTGCACCCGCTCAGTCCCTATTAAGGCCGACAGCCCATCTGCCGCCTGCCCCGCTAACAGCTCCCGTCGCTAACGCTAACGCGCGCACACATCCTCGTCCTCATCCACTCAGACACACACAGGGCTGCACCGAACCCCACCTGCCCTGCATCGCATGCACATTTAGGTGTCGGAGTGTTTTTTAGGAAACGTTTTTTTACAAATGTGTCATGGTTTCAGACATTTACGATTCAAGCTGCTATACGACGTGTTCTCTCTAATCACCACATCGGTGAGCAAAGGGACGGCTTCTCCGTGGTGACCTGTCTTTTCGGGGGGTTTGTCCATGTTCATACATGTGAATTCTTTGAACCTATGTTTATGCATATTTATGGATTTATTTATTGCATATGTGACTGTAAGAATTCAGTCTGCCCTGACTAGAAGGGTAATTAGGTAGGGGACGTGTGCGTGTGTGTGTGTGTGTTGTGGCATTTGCTCCCTTCTGGGATAGGTCCGTTTTGCATTAGCAAGAATGGCAACTGTCTCATCAATCACCGCATCCCCGTGTCACGCACACACGTGCCCACACGCACACGCGCGCCGCCTCACGGTCATTCTGTTCACAGATGGGCCAGCAACACATGAGCGAGTCAGTGAGCATCAGAACGACACACACACACACACACACACACACACACACACACACACACACAAAGTGCTGCTGTAGTGTAGTGTGAAATAGGTTACGTAGAATGACATGGGTTAATGCTCTCCTCTTACTTACTCTACACGTGTCGTGTTTACATACAGTGTGTGTGTTACTGCTTTTATAGTTCAACGTAAATGTTCGTTAAAGTGTGAAGTGCCTCGACATGACTCTGTTGATTTGATGCTATACGAATAAAACTGCATTGAAAAAATGGAATTACTCAAAATGTAGTGCAGTACAACAGAAAACACATTTTGATTTCCATTTTTCTCACGTGTGTTACCTTTACCTGAAGCGTGTTTACCTGTTAGACCCTCACGAATAGAATAACACACTGCTGTTAATGCCGGCTTTAAACGGTTGCCTGCTGATTTTTAAGTTGTCGTTTAGCTTGGATATAATCTTCTGGAATGAAGAAAGACACGGGGGAAAAATATCCGATTACCCGACCAAAAGGTATAATGTAATAAAAAGAATCTCTTTTCATAATCCTGAGCAGTTTTACTGTCTGGCTTAATACAAGCGGCAGACTGGAGGTGATCACAAAGCTTTTGCCGTTTAGCTGAAAGTGATTTATCTCAGAACTTGGTAAAGCATAAAATGATTTAACCTCAGGCTTTCTTTCTAAACCCGCATCTCATGGTTCATTATAATGATGACATAAAGCCAAATAAGTGACTTCACCCTTCAGTCAGATCAATCCATTAATTCTTCCTTGCTTATTATTAGTCTCTGCTGCATATTCTTTATTCATCTCTGTCCCGTTGGCCCGTGGAGGGATGTGCAGTTCATTTCAGGAAAGGTGCTACTGGATGCACCTTAGTCGAGTGCGGGACCAGGACACTCCCCAATGAAAAAGCTGTATTAAGTGTTACCTGTCTATATAGCATTGTGACACTGCAACCAAAGCCAATAAGTGTCTGAAGCAGCAGCAGCAGCAGGAGGATATCGATTCCTCCAATTCACCAGAGTGGAACTAAAACCTACATATTCCACACCCCGGTCCTCCACCTCTTCCTGAACCCACCCCTCTCTCTGCAGATGGGTGAAGGGACGACTGATTGGTCTGTCTACGTGGCCCTCACCTAACCAGGAGCCCACAGTGGGAGATCAGCACACACACACGCACACTAATACTGTATCGGTGTGGTGTTTGTTTGTGTGGTAAACACATGTTTACTGTCAACATGCTGCTCAGTTTACTGATACACAGCGTTAGAAACACACACACAGCAACGTGACGGTAGCAGGACAAATACCTGAAATGATTCTTTCAGTTTTCAGCTGTGTGGGACAGGGATCAGCGTTTCAGCTCGTAGACTTTTCAGCATCAGCGATGAATAATAAATGTTTTACCCCGTGTTCCCACCAACTATGCCCACTTTACCCCGGTGGCTGTTTTTAGGTGTAGGCCACCCACAACCCGCCGCCTCTGCTCCTCTTTGACATCCACTCTAAGTTCGGCCCTTTTTTCTCTCAGTGCGAGATCTTTAATTAAAACATTTTTTTCGCTGAATGATTTTGATTCTGTTGCCCGCGGTGACCTTATCACCCCGGTGACAGCTCTTCCCCTGACGACAGCGCTGGGTTTGATTGACACACAGCAGTCTCTCCTTCAGCGCGCTTTACTTTTATATCTGCTCCGTCTGGAAGCTGGTAAGAGTCCTGTGACGTAAAACAGTAAGACGCCTGCTGCCTCCTCTGACGCTCGTGTGCACATACATTCCAGGACACAGATCTGTGTGTCTGCCTGTTAGCGACGCTCGCAGCATGTCGGCCTGTCTTCCTACGTGTCCCCGAACCACAGTTTTATCTGTCTGCAGACTTTTGCAGCAGGCAGATAAAACAGCACTGTTGCTATTTGCTTACGTCTACTGCAGATCCGGCTAATTGCAATAAGTGTGTGTGTGTGTGTGTCTGTGTGTGTGTCCATCCATCGTCTACTTATATGACATTTAGCATCGTCTCTAATTCATTTGATTCCCGTTACATTTGTTATAAAATAAATTAGTAAAATGTTATTTACCGGTGTTGAAAATGTTCTTTACATATGAACTTGTCTTTATTACTCATTTGTGAGATGCTAAAGGAAAAATATTAAAAAAATATTTTAGAAACACATTATTCACACTATCTTTGTGTCACAGTTTATTTCTGTGTGTTCTCGTGTTGGTAAATTAATGTGATTGTTGAGTCATTTCTTAGTAAAGGCAAATAAACTGTGACCCCTCCTCTTGCTCATGTATATTCACCTCGGTCCTTTCTTCTCTGGCTTTTCCCCCTCGTCTACAGAATGAACTTATCGAAGGGGCCATTGGTGAACAGCAGCAGTGAAGATAACTCTAAGTCAACCTATGGTAAATGCGGCGCTGGCGCCTGGAGGATGCACCAGAGCTACGATCCACTGGAGGCCAACCACATGAGAGACGCACATGCCCTCTACAATCCCAGGTTAGATAAAGCGAGGAGGCCGCGGACACACAAAGTGTGTGTGTGTGTGCACAGTCCATCATTTTAATCATTTCATGTTTCTTAACTGAGATCACGACATGTGTCCATTTCTTTAGGCCAGTCAGTGGTTGCAGCATTAAACACACACATTTTATATACATGTATGAAAGCTGCTCTGTTTCTGTGTCTCTATTTTCTTTTTTTTAATGTATTCATTAAATAGGCTCTAAGAGTGATGGTATAAAGAAGCACTCATTTGTGAAGTGTACTTTTAGGAAACAAGGTAAATAGTTTGTGTGTGTGTGCGAGCTCTGGTTTCCACAGACTTACAGCTTGTTTTTGTCACCGTTCCGTACTCGGAGGACACTCCCTGCTATTTATTGTCTCTACCTGTAGCTCTATTTTTGCTTTGTTACATTTTTACAGTATTACAGTTACAGAGAAAAACGAGATTCAACTTCTGGCTCAAGGACACTTCAGTAGTGCAAATGCGCTGCTGCACAGAGGCTTTAGATCCTATCATTTAGTTGAAGGACAGTCACTTTTACCATTACAGTAATCCCCCACGCCATCTGCATGTGCAATAAAACTTAAGGCATGAAAAGCTCCAACCAAAGTGAAATTTCAAGTTAAAGCTCTCCAGTGGAAATCAGTTCCAGGTTTCTGTATTTGAGGGAAGGTGAAACTGTGAAACTGAGGATTGCTGTTGTGCATTTTTACATTTTTAACGCTCAGATAGACTCTTTGTGAGCACACAGCATTATGCTGCATGATCTCGCTGACTGCTATGTTAATTATGTTAATGCCCAGCACAAGTCAGTCTGTTGTTATTTTTGTCGTATTATGCCTATTGATTAGTACATTGTTAGCCTTTAATGTAAATGTAAGTGTGTGTCTGCAGGTGTGTGTGTGTGTGTGTGCGCACTGTAGACTGGGAAGTCTTAGTCCAATAGGATTTCAGGGTTAGTCTGGGTCAAGCCAATTAGAGGTCTGGCAAGCCATTCTCACGCAGACTCTCAGCCAATCACCAAGAGGAGTGTTACTAGTACAACGACTGAGTGTGTGTGTGTGTGTGTGTGTGCTTGTACAGTATATTGGCAGACAGGGAGGTCTGGTGATGAGAGGTGTAAAACTTTGCCAGGGGCTAGCGAGTCACGCCACGGCTTGAAGTCACACATATATGTCATACATGTGTATATATATATGTCATACATGTTGCACCCCGAGGTGGGAAACATTATTTCCACTGGTTCCACTTCTGGATCAGGTTAAAACAACAAATTCAGCTGCTTTAACTCTGCAGAGTCTCCGATGTGACCCCCCCCCACCACCACCTCACTGTGCAGCTAATAACAACTACTGAAGGTCACAAATGAATGAAACTGATTATTTATTTCTGCTGAAATACTAAATGTTACAAACCACTAAGAAACAGGAACAACTCAAACTTCAATTCAGCCATGATCATTTGATTCCTAATAGTCTGCCACACTCGAAGGGATCCCACAAAAATTAGAAAAGGAACGCTGAAAAGCAAGACGGGCCTCGGTAGTTCTGAAACCGAGGAACCGCTGCTGCAGGTGAACAGCAAATAGCCTCATCACCACATTTAGCAGCATCAGTAGTGGATAGAAAACAAGACAGCGCATGGGATGCTGTTACAGCTCACACTGTATCCGGAGGACAGTTTGATCTGAAATGTGAGAAAACAAATCAGAACTTGCTTCTCTTGGGGAGGACGAGCTTGTCCAGAGTTATGTGAGCTGAGCGAGTCTGTGAGTGAGGACGTAACAGACCTTTTGGTTTTGATGCTTTAGTCATTTCAACATAATGAGTAATTATTTCAAACAAAATATTAAAATTATTAATGGTAAAAACTGGAAAGAGATTCTGTTCCTACAAATCCCAGATAAGAAAAACATTTCTTATTTCCTACTGTGTGTCAGTAGCGTGAACAACACAAAAATCACATTTGCTCTTTCGGAGCATCTCAAATCAAAAGTCTCCTGACTTCTGAAGAAAATTATTTGTCTGTGTAGATCCACAGTTTTCATTGGACAGCGACAATATTATTCCCCTTTTTATTTAGGCCATCAAACCATGGGAATGTGATTAATGTCAGGCAGCCAGAGTGCACCGAACACACACACAC
Source organism: Microctenopoma stevenorrisi (assembly GCA_032270685.1). Lineage (NCBI taxonomy): Eukaryota > Metazoa > Chordata > Actinopteri > Anabantiformes > Anabantidae > Microctenopoma > Microctenopoma stevenorrisi. Next base: position 2,430,440 of record JAUMTR010000017.1, read on the forward strand.
ACACACACTTTGTTGTAAACTGAGCCCAATGTAATCATAATGATAAAGCAGATTGCCTTAACACACAGATGGGCCTCCCAACAGCTCTGTGTGTGTGTGTGTGTGTGTGTGTGTGTGTAAATGTGGACAACACTGATTGGATTGCAGATTTATAGAAGAGGATTACTGCGGGAGCACAGAGAGAGAACCACAGAGCGAAAGAGAGACAGGGGGTTTCAGACGCTCACCTCTCATTAACTTCCACCCACTTCACCCCAACTTGCCTTTTTCTAAGTGATGGAAAAACACACACACACACACACACACACACACACACACACAGTTCAGGGCCTTGAGTCAAATTGGTGCTTATTAATCAATCCAGTAAAAATGCTGAAGCAGTTTTCAAAATTCATGTAATTTGCAATTAGTGTTAAACCCGTGTGAAAGGAAGCCAGCGCTGCAGAGGGTGGTCACGTCAGTGGCACCGTAGCACAACCAAATAAATCACCGACTGTCGGGAAGGGAGAAGTCGCGACTGACTGAAATACACAAGAAGACCAGACGAGAGACAAACGGAGACCGCGGGCGCTCCAGCAAACCTGTTTATGACTGGATGTGAATTAGGTTCCCGAACAGATGGTCCAGAAGCGAGGCTGTAAGGTGCATCAGCCAGGAGCGAGGGGGGGAGAGGGGGAGGCAGGAGGACGGAGGGGATGAGAGGGAAGATCAGGCGAAGAGGCAGAGAGGATGGGTGTCAACAGCAGCTGGTAACAATACAGATCAACTCAGCACATGGGGAGCGTGAACGCTAATGTCGGCGGACCATTAAACGTGTTCTTCATCGAGAAATGTTTCTGGACTTTAAAGTCAGCAGTGAGCTGAGCCTGTTCAGGGCTGTTTACAGACGCTGTGCATTATTGTACATGCTCTGCTCTGCGCTCTCCCTCTCCCCGTGATGGATAGGTGTAAATCATCACAATCCTGTAGTGACAGTCCAATTTCCCAAAATCTGATCTGCGTAAAGAATTCAGTTTTGACACTCCACTCACTTGTGTCTCCTCTCCTCTCCTCTCATCTCCTTTATTCCACTTTCCCCCTTCACTCCCACAAACCCAGAGAACCATTTTGCTCCTTATTCACACACACACACACTCCTCTCTTTCTGCCTCTCCCCTCTTTTGGAGCATTACACTCCCTTTTCTCATTCCCTCCTTGTCTGTGTGTCTCTCTCTCTCCCTGCCTCCCTCCCGTGTCACATTTGAAAGCCCTGTCATATTTACTAGAGTGGAAATCCTCTTTCACCATCTGCTTAATAAAATGTGTTTTTAATCTAAACTGGGATATTTTTTTTTTTTGAACACTTTTTTTTCTTTTCCTTCTACTTCTGCACAATTTCATTTGATATGGAACCTTGCCCAGGTCTCTGTCAGAGCTGCATGTCCCGCTGCACAGGATTGGTTGAATGTATGCACGTGTCAACCACAGCGTTATGTGTCGCTAAGTGTCTGGACGGACTGCTGCACCTTTAACGTTTAGCGATATCGCTGCTGATCCACACACACACACACACACACACACACACTCACTATAAAAAGCATGCAAACAGTAACCTTGATCAATGACCTTTCTTTTGTAAAGGACTCGGCCTACTACGTTCTACAATGAATGTATGTTTACGACATATTTTTATATAAAGAAGCATTTGTAATTTCACGTCGCACGCCATCATCACATGACATCGTCTATAAAAGCTTTGCCTACCAAGAGGATGCATTCAGTAACGTCATTGATTTCTACTCTCCAGCTTTTCCAGTAAAAGGCTGGAGGTCACCACAAGTACACGGGATGCAGCGCAGCCTGCCAGGTCCCAAAATAGAGCCGAATTAGACACAGACATAGAGTTTGCAGGATTTTATGCATGTGCTCATTTAAAAAAAATAAAAAAACAGTATTTTAATCTTCCCCACAGTTTGTGGTAACTGTGTTCAGGGTGTTCGCTGCACTGAATGGAGCTGTGTTAGAGGTCTGAAGCACTGTTCTTACAGTAGACAACCACCCTTACAAATGCTATGACACACAGAAGATAAAGGAGACGGAAAGAGGGAGAGTGGGGAGGCAGAGAGAGAGAGACAAAGAGAGAGGTAAGGAGAGAGAGAGAGAGAGAGACATGGTGGCAAAGATAGTGCCTGGCAGCAACACACTTATCAGCTACTGCTCTGCAAGAAAATGACCTAAATCATCAAGATTCCCATCTGACACACACTCACAGGGTTAGTGGTGCACCGCCTTCTGTTTTTTTGCCCCCAACACACTTACCCTCTTCATATCTTCCCACTTAAATAACTGCACCAGCGCAGACTCTCAAATCTGAACCATCCTTCACTCAGACTGCATCAGAGCGAAAGGAATTCCCTCCAAAGTGTTTGGGAGCAGCAGAACCATCTCCAGCATCTACATGATGTTCCCCAGTAGTTTGGACGTAATGCTTCAGTCTCAGTGTGTTTATCCGTCTGTGTGTGTGTGTGTGTGTAAGTAAACTTTCTAAACCCCAGGATGCACGGTAACAGCTTCAGCCCCACGCGTGTGTCTCTGAAAGTCTCATTTGACACCTGTGTGTGTGGGTGGATATTTGTGCACAGCTAAGGTGTGTTTGTCACGAACAGATTTGCACCTACTGTGGAAGGATTGAAACACACAAACACACATTATCCAAAACACAGACTCACACACTCACATTTCCTCTGCTCTGCCGGTCTTTACAGCCCGACAGACCATTGGGCAGAATGTGTTTTAGCCATTATCACATTGATTGTATGTAATCAGGGGTTTATTCTGCAGCCAATGAAGTGAATTACAGGTTTCCTGCCCGACTAACACTGTAACAATTGATCTCTTCCCTGGTGTGTGTGTGTGTGTGTGTGTTTGTGTGTCTGTGTTTTCAAAAAAGAGAGAGAAGCAACGAGTGTGTTTTTGTTCGAGGTAGAAATGATGACAGAGAGAGAGAGTGAGACCCAGAGACAGGGCAAGAAAGGAGCTCAGTAGGAGGGAGAGTTGTTTGGATTGACTGTCGCCGGGTTGAGTTTTTTCATTTTATTTTATTCATTTCTGTCCCTGATAACAACTATAATCATCTACACACTGAGAGTATGGAGATAAACAACACGCACAGCGGCGCTCTGCCTTCCTGTCTTTGAACCCTGCACACAAGTGGAAAACAGAGATTCGGTTGCACGAATAGTGTCGTTCACGTTCATGTGTTCACGTTTGACATAACTCAGGCAGCAGGAAAGAAAAGGTAATCCCGCTTCTTCTGAACTGACGCAAGCAGCTAACAAGTCAAGTTCACATGAGGGTATTGTGTGCGTCTTTGTCCACACTCAGTCTTCAGTGCCTGTAACAAGCAGTTCAACAACCCAAACAAAGAAGGAAAACCAAACGGAGGCTGCTCAGCTTATGGACACCATTGTTCTGCTCATGTGACTATGGGAATGTAAATTCTCCTTTCACTCTTACCCCCCTCCATTCTTTAAATCAGTATATTTACTGTTCTCTCTCCCAAGACGTTGCTGGTATCATCGAGATAGAATTGTGTAAGGTTTCCCCCTCTCTCCTTTTTCGTTTTGCTTATTGGACTGTGTTCTTATCAGCATCTGGAGCACAATGCTCGGTGTGATGGAAAGGTATTAGCCAATCCATGGTAGCCATGTTGTCAGCACTTTTTCCCTTCTCTGTCTCTGTCGCCACCACCTTGCTTCTACGCGTCTCTACTTGTTTTCATCGCTTCGGCGGCGGGAATTCATGGTTTAAAACATGGTTTAAAACATTGAGATGCTTTATTCGTCCCCCTGCTTCGTGGACATTGGCGGACGTGTAGTCAAACATGGTTTATCTGTTTGTCTTTAACATGCACACAGAGAGACGGAGAGCGTTTGCCCTAATGTGATGATTGTGTGTTTGTTTCTGCTGCATCAGCCGAACGCTCTGATGACAGCCGTCAAACCAAAGTGGCCCGTCTTCTGTATTTCTCTCCTTCTGTACACGGGATCACGTATTCTGTGCTTTATGTTACTCTCTCTCCTCACGTCGTCACGTTTTTCAGCCCTTTGTGACCCGCATGTTTTTTTTTTGTAAAAAGGAATAGAAGAAGAGAAAGAAAATGACAGGGATGAGCAGGAAATGGAAACAAGGGAAGGTGGTAATCTTTCTGGCCTGCGTGTGTGTGTGTGTGTGTGTTCTCCCACAGTAAACAGCCCTGCTGAATATTTGATGTCTGCAGAAACTAAACAGACACTTTTCCCCCGTAGCTTTGGATGTTGAGGGTGAAACAGCATCATGTAGTGCGTGTAACCATCTACGTAACGCGTGGTCTGCGTTTTAATGGGCAGGAATCTTAGAATAAATACTCACAAATCTCTAAACACATTTTCAGATCCATAACTTTTGTTTAATAGCTAATTGTATGAAAGAAGGAAGAACATTTATTCTGAAGGATTTTTTCTTTTCTCACAAATTATTTGGTGACAAACTCACTGAAAATACTAAAAACACACACACACTATAGCTTTTCTCTCTTTTTCCTCTTTATATACATTTCTATCAACAGCTCAATCATAAAAAACAGACTCACCTCCTTCCCTCTCTCTCTGTACTCATGTGAAGAGCAGACAGGCACAATAAGACTGCTCCTTCAGCACTGAGCCGTCGCTACATAGCGCCATAATTATACTGATAACATACATACATAAATGCATTCAACCTCTCGCTCAGCACAGCGCACTGGCTGTGATTTCTTAATCTTCCCTCTGCTCCTCTTCTCTGCACGCATGTCTTCTTCTTCTTCTTTTATTCTTTTTATTCCTGCCCCCGCCATTATTTTTCATTTATAAGCAGAGAGTGAAAGAGAGAGAGGGGGAAAACGAGATGATAGAGGGAACGAGCGGGAGAGGTGGACTAGAAAGGAAGAGGGGAAAGAGAGATAGATGAGAATTTGAGAGAGAGAAGTAAAAAAAAAAAAAGCGGCTGAGATCTTTTGGCACTTAAACTCTTTCGCTTAATGGCACTCAGAGGGATTGACGGTCGAAGGGAGGGGGCACAAAAGAGCATAAAGAATGAAAAAGGAGAGATTAAATCATCACCATCACATCATCTACTTAAATGGGTCTACTCTCTCCCTCTACTAGAACATAGACACCCCCGTTCAGTCTCCCCCACATTTACATTTATGTCTTCCATGCTTATTCCTGCACCTTTTGTTTTTGTCTTTCCTGCTGACTCTCTCTCCATCCCCTTCTTCTTTCTTGATTTGTGTGTCTCCCCCTCTCTCGTTTCCAATCTGGAGGCGCATCTTAGCATCAGATAAATGGATTTATAGACGCTGAATACCACAAAGTCACGATTAATGGAGTCACTGAATTAAAGGAATTTGCAGGGAGGGGAGGGACGCGGAGGTGGAGGGAATAAAATAAATGATGAAAAGGGGAGAAAAGGCCAAAGTCTTGTGCATCATAAATATCATGTCGCTTTATGAAAGGAAAAGTTAATGAAAAAGAAAGCGTTCTTCCTTCACAGTAGCTGCTCCAAGTCAAACTGCTTTGTCTCATCCAGATGTGAAACTGCTGTCTGTTATTTGGGTGTATGAATCAATGCAGCCTCTTACTCTCATTGTACCTGTCTCTCTCTCCTTTGGATTTCTGTCTGCTTCTTCTCCTGTCTCTATTCACTGCTGGTGCCCCCACCTTTCCTTCACTCCATCGTCTCTACATTCTCAGTCAAGGCGCTGTCTGGGTTTTATGGGTCCCTGTAGAACAGGGATCTTTTACAGGCCGGCTGGACTTTAGAAGGCCCTTGTTTAGCAGCATCCTGCCTTAATTAAAACCCCCTTTTGTGCTTTCTGCCTTTAACAATGGAAGGAGAGAAAAGGGAGGAGGCCAGGGTGGTAATGTAAAGAGGAAGAGAAAGAGCGAGTGGGCAGAGATAGAGGAGGAGAGAGAGATGGCAGTGAATAGAAAGTGATAGGGAGACAGGCAGATAGATAGTAAGGTAGACAAAGGGAGGGATGGAGAGATATGGACAGAGAGAAGATAGCTGTTAATTACAACTGCCATTAACAAGACACCAGCCAGCCTCATAGGGATGGGAAGAAGGGGAAGCAGGGAGGAGAGAGGGAGAAGGACTGAGGAAGAGAAGAAGAAAAGATGCGGGACAGCGGGAAACAGTTCGACACTGACAGAGTTTTTTTTAGCGTGGCTTCTTCTAATTTGTGGAGCTGTGTGTCAGTAGCCATGTACAGTGTGAGCGTGTTTCTCCGTGTGGGAGCATCTCGCGTGTGTGAGACTGTCTTTGGGATGATTGAGCAGCAGAGAGGCTGCTTACTGATTACCTTCATGTAGAACAAGCCGCTATTGACTGGAGAGTGACGGATGATCATCGGCCCGAGAGCGTGTGCGTGTTTGTGTGACTGTGTGGCGCCGTAGATGCCTCTGCTCCACTCTCTCTTACATGCTTCCTCTGCTTTATGTGGGTTCTGTGTATTTCTGTGTGTCAGGAGATAAAACAGACTCTGATCATTTAACTTTATCAAATGAATTTGGCTCGTTCAGCATTTGTCTCAACTCTTCCTTTTCTCTCTTTTACCTTTGATATTGACATGATGTTTATGATATTCAGACTTCTTTTAATGCCTTTCTTACTCGTCTTCTGTCTCACCTGCTCAGGCTTCTCTGCAGAATGTCCAGTAAGGAGCGCCACCTTGAGTCCAATTGTCCGTCCTCGTACATAAAGACTGAGCCGTCTAGTCCTGCCTCCCTGACTGACAGTCTAAACCATCACTCCCCCGGTGGCTCCAGCGACGCTTCAGGCTCATACTCGTCCACGATGAACGGCCATCCCAACGGCTTAGACTCCCCGAGTCTTTACGGCTCCAACGCGGGACCCCTGGGTCCAGCCGGTGGCCCCGGATCGAAGCGCTACGAGGACTGTTCATCAACTATCGGAGAAGACTCACAGATTAAGTGCGAGTACATGCTGAACTCGATGCCCAAGAGGCTGTGTCTTGTGTGCGGGGACATTGCATCAGGGTACCACTACGGAGTGGCATCCTGTGAGGCCTGCAAGGCCTTCTTCAAGCGCACCATCCAAGGTTGGCTTCCATTTTGACTTTGTGTCTGTGCTTCGTCTGTTCTGTCTGTGTCAGGTCTGCCACCTGACTGGACTTTGTTTTGATTTGATTTCATACAAATTATTAGTAAGATTGAACTGAAAGTTCATTATCAGATTTGTCTTTGATGGAGACAAGATGTTCTTTAAAAAGGGGCGACCTTTCAGGGATTCTTTTTTTTTACTCTCTCTCTCACGAGCACATAACCTCAACCACTATACTAGATCCAGGACATATGATAGAAGCCCCAGGCCAGGTATAAACCCAGATTTTTATATGGTGCATGTCTCCTCCTCTGTCTGCTAAGTAAGCCACCAGGACACCTACCGCTGTCCGTTTCTCCTCTACGCATGTCTTTCCATCACACGTGCACATAATGCATAAATGCATCCCGCTCGGTTTAATGCGTAAACACAAACTCTCACACATGCCCCCCCCGCATTTCCGGTCAGCGTGCACATTCCTAGACCTATGTGCTAATGCGTTACAGGGAGAGTTAGCTGTAAGCCTGTTGTCTAGGAGGATGCATAGTGTGAGTGGAAAGTTAGAGGTCATGTTTATAGGTCAGAAGTTCGCGTTAGGGGTAGAGGAGAGAAGGGATCGAGCAGTAATCCACGCGGTGAAAGGACAACTCGGTATTAGGCTCAGTAATCCTCTGCTTGTCTGCTGTTGGGGTTAGAATCAGTCCACAGGTATTTTGTAAATACTTTTCTTCAGATTGACCATAAGTTCCTCGTTTACTCTTTCAGACACACTGTAGTGTAGCTCAGTCCCACGGACAACCAACCATAGTTTGCAGTGTTTTTGATTAAAGCAAATGTGTCGCAGTACTATTGGTATTAGTACTACTACTATTTGTGCAAAGGATGGAACCAAAGCTAATGTTAGTGGTAGCCTGTCTCTTGATCCTTTCTTGCTCTCACGGTGCTTCTGCCTGCAGATGGGGAGCGCACGCTTAGACTTTCTGTACAGTTCCATCCTAAAACTTTCTTTTCACAACGTGAAGTTTATGTTCATTGTGGCCATGCGAGTCCCTTTTTCACACTTCAAACAACGGCTTTGCGTTTGTTCGATTGTGTTTTCCTCATTTTCCCCGACGCTTTTCAGCTACACAGACTTAAATGCAGAACAGCGGTGAAGCTCTGTGGTGCAGACAGTCGGTCAGTGAGTGATTGACCTTTGAAGACTTTGGTTTTGTGTGATTTAATTTAATTTTTTAAGTAACTTAATATTCAGCAGGATCGGCCTCTTGTCAGTCAGTCTGTCACTGCAATGACCAGTCAACCAGTGAGCCATCAGAGACCCGCGAGTCAGTCAGTCGGTCATATCAGACAGGATTCATCTATCTGTCTGTCACTGCTTTCTTTCTACTCTGATAAGCAGCTTTCCCAGGAAAACCCCAGAGAGACAAAGACAGGGAGATGTTGGGGGGGCTGGAAGTCTTCCACATACGCTATATGGTCACCGCTGCCTGGAGATGGCCTGCGTGTGTTTATTATGGGATGAGATCAGGACACGGTGCAGCTCTGTCAAAGGGATTGGAGCGCGCATACAGAGATAACAGCAGGAGAACCACACAGACGCACATACGACACCTACACATGTGAAGAGACACACATGACCTTGTAATCATTCAGTGTATAGATTCAGCCCCTGATTCATCTGTCATCGCTGCTGTGTTTAGGAGCTCGGCCAATTCCAGGACCTGTTTAAGTTCACGAAGGTGAGGACGGGGTTACAGATTAAATACACTAACCCAGCGAACGTATAGATATGATGCCGTGTTGACGGTAGAGCCTCGTCAGAGCGCGACCTTGAATAAATTTAAAGCAACACATAGTCCCAGTCTTCCTCACTCTCTCATTTTCACTCTGTCTGTAATCCTCCCGTCTTCTGTAGTGGACATGTTGCAGCTCAGGACGGCCTGAGTTAGAGGGTTATGGGTCAAGACTTTGGCAAAGCTAGTCACAGGACTGTTGTCACGAAAGGTTGTGATGAAACGCAGCGATTTGGTGAGGCAGAGGGTTGGGACAACCTAAACAACGGACACAGTCTTTAAAGTCTGTCATTTAAAATGTCATTTTACTAACTTTTCTTATTAATAATTCAGTGACATCAGTGTTTGTTCTACAGCGTTACTGCTGATGTTTGTTTGGATGCAGACTGAGCCGTTATGGATCCACTGGGTCTTCACATTGTCTCCAGGCTCATCCTTAGACAGTGTGGATGCACGTTAGCCTGTGTATCTGTGTGCGGGCTTATGTGTCTCTGCTCATCCAAATGTAAATGAGTGCAGGTTCATGTGTACGTCCGTGCACAAAGACCGGCGCTTATGCGCGGCTGTGTGTGTGTGTGTGTGTGTGTGTCTTGGCTGAAAAGCAGGGCGAGCCTCAGATGGACAGCGGCAGACATATTGGTTAGTTTCAACCCATTAGCCGATGAAACCGCAGGTAATCACCAAAAAAACACCTCCAGCTGGACGGGGAGGAGAGGAGAGGAGATGTGTACACCTGTGTGGATAAACAATACGTCGAGACAAGGAATGATAGACAGGAGAAAAGGTGGAGGACGGACTGGGCACATGGATGTAAAAAGGAATTAGTGGTGTGTGTGTGTGTGTGTGTGTGTGTGTGTGTCGCAGCATGGAGGAAGTGGCTCTGGCAGCTGCTGTTTCTGTGGCATCAGTCCAGCGACACCTGACAACCTGCATCTATCACTCCCTTATTGAGAGAGAGGGAAAAAAAGAGGGAGTGAAGAGGAGGGCAAAGTGTGGGAGAGGGAGGAAGGGAGCAATGAAATGGGAAGAGTAAAAAAGAGGGGGGGTGGGAAGGGTGATAGTGATAAAGAGGCGGTGTAAATATACACACTTCATGTTTGCATGTTGTGTATTTCACTGTATCACGTGTAACTGCGATGATCTGGATTCAGAAACCTTGACGCTTTGTCACCTCTGTTGCTTTTTGTTGCTCTTCAGTTGAAATAATCGTATAAAAAAAGCCAAGGTAGCTAAAAAAGGGCAGGAACAGCCTTTATTTTACACAGCCTGTAGAATGGGATGCAGCAGGTGGACACACACTCACATCTTAGAGGAGACCTTATACATGAGGACAGAAAAAACAAACTGTCTGATTCTGATCAGACTCTAAGCGTTCCCACAATGTTTAGCATGTGTAGCCCTTTCTTTAACTACAAGGCCGATTAATGAGCATCTTGTTGCCCATTAAGTAGTGTTTGTGCGTTTAGCCTTTTCCCAAGCTAACTAGCCCCCTTAATCAGCCCAGTAATGAGAAAACATCCTCTTCATGGCAGCAGTCAATAGTAATCACTGTTTACTGTGTTTCAGTGGGAGATGCATTGGCTTACTGTGGCACTGTGGTCAGACGGGCATGAGAGAGCGAGAGAAACACGCCACAACACAGCTCGTACTGTTGGTGTATAATAAAACCTGAGCTAACAAATCCACAGCTCGAACCGGGGACGGGAGCTATAGTCGAAGAGCAGGTGAAGAACAGGGCAAGGTGTGAGATTGTAAAGTAATTTACCCACAACACAAAAACAGGGAGACGCAGTGAGGCATTGGGGTATTGCAGGTACAAACCAGCATTAGCCTCTCACACGCCAGGGTTGTGCAGTTAAGAGACTTACATCGGGTCACTGCGAGGATACTGCAGCGAGTCACGCAACCTCCGCTTGTTCTGGTCAAAGCTGCTAATAGTTTAGATCCATTAAAACACGAAACACGCCTCACACACTTTTGGATTGAAGGTCAAAGGTCAAGCTTAGGTTGAGTCCTTTCTATTGTATATGTGTCTGGTTCTCTGTCCACTCCCCTAAATGAAACCTTTTCTCTCTGTGTCCGTGGAGCGCGATGTGTTGAGTGAAGCTACGTTACCCACCTGCCCGCTGTTGTATCAGTCTGAAATGACACCTCTCTTCCCTGTTCTCCTCCAACATGTCTCGCCACAGGCAACATCGAGTACAGCTGTCCAGCCACCAACGAGTGCGAGATCACCAAGAGGAGACGCAAGTCGTGTCAGGCCTGCCGCTTCATGAAGTGTCTGACTGTGGGCATGCTGAGGGAGGGTAAGGGAAAAGGTCTCTTACTTATCTTTCTCTGTTAACTGTGCTACATGTGGCATTTTCAAATCATATCACCTTTATTTATTTCTTTCCTGCTAATAGAGTTGCAGCTGAAACGACAGCTTCTAGCGGCCGCTGTGCAGAGTTTCGTCTCAGTGCCGCTGACTTTAAAAGTGGTCTGCTCGTTTGTAGATGGCTGCGGGGTGACACATAGTGAGACTGTGTACACTGTCAGAAAGGCGTCTTTGGGGACATGCAGCGTAGTTGAACAAAAAAGTCATATGGACAAAACAAATGCCACATGTAACACTTAAACACATACTAAATGTTAGCATATCATCTATTTCTATTAGAAGATGTTTCTATTTGTATCGTGCGCAGCTTGTTACATCGTCACTTCCATTTCCATCCAACCGTGTTTTTCTTTCTTTCGATCTCACACATACATATATATATATATTTATATATACTCCCATCCCACTTCCATATAAACATTTGTGTTTGCTGACGATCTTCTTGGCTTATTTAACTTACCGAGATAAAGACGGAAATTACGGGACATCCGCGACACTTAGCGCTCAGCAGTTGATCACTGGTGAGAATGGTGCGAAAATATTATCTGCCCCCACAGCGCTTTGATTAAATACACTCTCGTTTTCCCACTCCCTCGTTGCCTCGGCCACTCTCTCCCCCTTTCGTCTGCCCACCTCTGACCTTTCTACTCCCACCGCACCGATGAAGAGGAAGCAGAGAGAGAGAGAGAGAGAGAGGAAAAGTCAAGGAGTGGGTGGGAGAGAGCTTGGAGGAGGGAGGGTGGAGAGATTGATTTATAGGAGCAGAGGAGAGGGACCAGGGGAGGATGAGAGGCAGGGGGAGGGTGGTTGAATGGAGCAGAAAGTGTGTGAGAGAGAAAGGAGAAGAGAGGAGGGTCAAGGTTGTAATTGATGGGAGACCTGGCCTACGCCCCCTTTCTTACAGTGGTCAGGGAGCGTGCTTCTGCCGACGCCTGCCGGCCCTCTCCTCCATCCATTCCTGTCTTCACCTCTCCCTCCAATTTTCCCACTCGCTGTTATTGTATTGTTTCTGTTGCTTCTTTTATGTCTTTCATCCATCGTCTTCAGCGCCTGTTCTGTCCATCCTGTCCGCACCGTGACGTACCTGCAGCTTTTCTCCCACACAAACCTCACACCAGAAACACAAACAGACACCAAAACCAGGAGAGCATTCCATGCACATGTTTTATAGGTTTATATTTATAATAATAATACTTCTTATAAAATACCAATCTGCATCTGTGTAACTAAAATCTGTCAAATGTGTCTTTGTTAAACAGCTGGAAGAACTAAAACAAAGAAGAGCGAAATGGGTGGTTGACCTCATATATGTCTTATAAAATTATCAGAATTATTTCTCTTCATTTCTCGAGCTACACAATTCTGTTAAACATCAGATAATGTGAAAACAACATTTCACACTGACACATCTGTAGACATCACGTCCCGTCACTGCCTTCAATGACCCAAGTTTCACTTCAGTGCAGAAGCATGCTCTGTTCTCTGGCTCCTGTTTCTCTCTCTCTCTCTCTCTCTCGCTCTCGCACACTCCCAACAAGCTGCTGCTGTCGCAGCACTTGTTCTCCCGGTTGATCTGACATAGGCAGAACCTATGTCTCATCTCCTGTTTTGTCTCGTGTATAAGTGTGTGGCCGCAAAAACACACAAGTGTAAGCACATGTATTTTTGGCAGCTCCAGCAGCTCAGACTACATCCTGCTGCACGACCCAGTAACTGCATCGCCCAAACCCGGAAGCCGCCATTTAAAACAGAATATTTTTATTTAAATATTCATTTAAAGTGAAACGTTTAAAATCTTCTTTATCAGTGAGTAACTGGGACGTTTGGGTAGAGAAGGAAAAACAGAGGTTGCAGGGATGTGGTTCAGAAGTTACACATTGGTTTTATATAATAAAGCATCAGATCACTCATCTTATCGCCAAGGAACACACCGTGTGTACGTTAGTATGTTTCTGTCCTGAGCAGGCAAACAAATAGCCCCTGTGACACACACACACACACACACACACACACACACTGTGTGGCCTACATATATACATCAACATGACAGGCCACAGCCACCCCATTTGTTGTACTGGATGTGAATTTAATACGGGGGTCCCGCTCTACATATGAATAAGGGTCATTTGGAAAATTGAAACATCCATTTTCTAATATTTACTCATTTTCACTCTTTCTGAACCCATTGAAAATTTGAAAAAGATCAAGAGCTCTATAAAAGCTAAACATATTTCTTCACCAAGATGTATTAGTTTATGATACTGTATATAAGTTATTGTTCTTCTAGTGCCTCAAACCCAGAATAACTATAATATTCCATGGAAAATGACTTGGCGGAATAAAATAACTGGTAAAAAAATTGTCTGGAAAGTATTTGACTCAGTTAGAGACTAAAAATGTAAAAATGAGTGGATTGTTTCATTTGTAATGATGAAAAACATCTTAACATGAGGGTCACACACAGCTCAGGAGCATCACTCGCTGAGTTTGTGCCACTCTCTGGGTTTAAGCATCGTTGTGCCAGAGCTGCATAGATTATGATGGTAAGTGGCTAGATCAGTTAGCATCAGAGCTAACTGTTGTTGTCGGAGGCTCGCTCACGGGAGAAAGGTGAAGATAAAGTGGTAAGAGTGGGGGTGGAAGGGAGGGGGGGCAGGCAGTGGTGTGTGTAGTTTACCCCTAAGGGCAAGATCGGCCTCAAATTAGCTTTGTCGCCCAGGGAGACAGGGAGGGTGAGATGAGGACCAAGTCAGGCAGTAAGAAGTGCATGTGATGGAGAGAGAGATGGGCGAACAAGAGGCCAGAGGGTCAGTAAACCAACCGAGAGTGGAGCTGTTTCTTTGCATGTTCTCCTAAACACACACCTGATCGTGTGTGTGTGTGAAGCATTGGATTGTCTCACCTGCTTTTGTGCAGAGAAAAAGAAGAAAGGAGCAAACAAGCGGAGGGGAAACGAGCGAACGCCGGGCTCCCACCCACCAATATGTAGCAGCTAATTTCTGGAGCAAGGCAATTAAAAGGCCTGACTGTATTATGAGAACTTCCCCTCTGGCGATGGCTGTCTGTCCATTTTTAATGAGGTCATAATGATGCGTCAGCTGAACACAGAAAGGTCACAGGGGTGTGGCTTAAATCTGCCTAGAGAGAGGCGAGCATGCAGTGAGAGTAAGGTATGATTGCAGGTAAAAGGTGAAAAATGGAAACAGGAGAGAAAAAAGCTTTGGCAGAGGCTCCAGCCATGTTCAGCATGCATATGCTCATATCAACAGATTCGCTTCCTCGCAGCTTTGATGGTGGCACGTCTGACGAATCGGGTTAAACCGTCAGAATGTGTTGAGTCCAAAACCAGAGGCTCCGTCTCTGTAACGCCAGCTGGTTTCAGATGGTGGACTGCTAGAGAGAAAAGTCCACGGACTGCAAATCTAAACCCTGGCACGCTGCCCCACGCGCACACACACACACACACACACAAACAAACACACACACACACACAAACACACACAAACAAACACACACACACACACACACTTAGCAGTTTGTGCCAACTTTTGCCGTGCTCCCCACGGCCTCTGAGACCTAATGAGTGAGATCGGGTGGAAGGCCTCAGTCTGTGTGTTTGGTGTGTGTATATACAGCTGGTGGTGTGTGTGTCATAACTCTCCTCATAGCTCAACGATCATGGCTGCTGCTGTCCGGTCTCATTTTGCCACACACGTGCAGCCGCAGCAGCCGCGATCGAGACGACTGGCCGAAGCACAATGTGTTCACAACACGCACAGTGCGTCTCTCATCGACGACGCATTACGTGAAACGCAAAGAAGAAATGACCAAGAGCAAGTGGTGTGAGGGGCCCTAGAACAGTGAATACGAGTAGGAAGTAGAAGATGACTGGAATGGAGGGAGGGGAGGAGACAAGAGGACAGGATGGGAAAACAGAGGAGGGGAGCGCCAGACAACTGGTGGCGTCTGGCGCTCCCCCATGGGATACTTGTAGCTAAATCTGGCCCTGTAGCGTCTGTCCTCAGTGTGTGTGTGTGTGAGGGGCATCTGGTTGCATCCCAGCTAGAAAGAAGCGATAATGGAAAAGCCGCGACGAGAGATTCAATTCAATTCAATTCAATTTTATTTATATAGCGCTATTTTACAACAAAAGTTATCTCAAGGCACTTTACAGTGTAAGGTTTTAGACCTTACACAATA
>JAUMTR010000017.1:2445966-2479404 GCA_032270685.1 Microctenopoma stevenorrisi
ATTTAGCGCCTTATATGTAAGGAGAAGGATTTTAAACTCTATTCTAGATTTAACAGGAAGCCAGTGGAGAGAAGCTAGATCTGCCCAAGTGGTGCGCACACTTTTCTTTTTGTTTCTCTGGAGAAGACGAGAGGAGAAGTGGCTGAGAGAAACCAGATCAGGACACATCGCCGCTAATAGCAGCAATAGTTTGATCATGGGTTTGTTCAGGTTGTTAGAAAAACATCAGGATGACTCTTTCAGGAGGTGATCTGAGAAATCTTGGAAGTGTGGTTGTATGTGTCACATTGTGCCGTGAAAGAAATGAAACGCTTCACTGTGGGAACGGTAGCAGGGACCCCACACACCGGTGACAGCCACCTGCCCGCTGCCTCAGGCGCTGCTGTCCTGATCTGTCCTGGTCACTGCATGACACTGCACACACGTTTCACTTAAAGCCCCCCCACACACACACACACCCCACGCCTCATTCACACTTTTCACGTTATGTTTCCGGGTTGAAACACCTTCAAATAATTCACAACTGTCAACTTAGACTCAGTGAGGACACATGCATACTGTTACTTCATGAACCGATATGTGAGAAACGTGTTTGTGACTCTGGACATGGTGAAGATTTGTCTCCCTCTCGACGATGCTGGCTCGTCAGCGTTAGCCGAGGCCTAATTCTAGTTATGTCTGTTGTGTGGAAGCAGCCAGAGAAATGACCCACGCCTCAGTTATTTCCAGTTTTCCTCCAACCCGCATAAGAAGAAAATCCTTCTTACTATAACAGCAACACGACGTTGATACACAGCTGGAGGAACATGAGGTGATAACCTGGTCTGTTTGGGAAGAAAGACTTCAACCTTGTTACAACTTCAATTACCATAAAACCACCCCCACCTCCCCCACCTGTGTCTCTCTCTCTCTCTCTCCTTTCACCGCTCTGCCTCTGTAAACGCTCTCTTCTTTACATCCCTCTCTACTTTTCTCCCTTTGCTCTGATCAATCTTTTTGTCTTCCTAGTCCTCTCTCCACCCCCTCCCCCCACGTCTCCCCCCCTTTCATTCTCTTATCATATCATTGACCATCTGAAATCAATCCATTCCTCTTCTTCTCTCTCTTCCCATGCTTCAGGGTCTCTCTTCAAAACCACTTAGGTGTCAAAGGCATTTCACTCGCAATCCTTCAACTGTTCACCAACACACACACACACACACACACACACACACACACACACTGACACAGTAACGCCAGTGCGGTGTAAAATCTATGCTGATGTGATCAGGGCAGATTGTGTTATTGACAGACAGCAATATTCCCTAGATAGGAATGATTCACCTTCATCATTGTCACTGGGTGTGTGTGTGTGTGTGCGCAGCATGGGACAAAAGTAGCACAATATTAATACAAATGTAAATGTAAACCATCAGAAAATCCCCCCCCCCACCCTCTACAGATTATTGTAGGTGTAGTTTTTAATTGGTTCCATCCTTTGCTAATTAAACCTAATTTCATCTCTCACTTCCTTTTATTATCCGTTACCACTTTGAGTGTTCTTGGGTAGGTCTCCACAGCCTGTGCACACCTGGATGGGGGTTTTTGGCCATATGCCCTTTTCTCAGAGTGGCCTCTGTCTGGCCACTCTACCATAAACTCCTGATTGATGGAGTGCTGCTGTGTTGGGCGTCCTTCCAGGAGCTTCTCCCGTCTCCACAGAGGACTTATAAACCACTGGGTTCGTGGTCCGCTCCTGCTGCATTCTGAAGCCACTGTGTGAGAAAGGAGAGGTGATTGTGTCATTAAATATGGGACTGTTGGGTTTTCTGTATAGTTGAACTCATACTTCCTAAACCTCGCTGTGTAAAGAGCCTTGAGATGACCTGTGTTATGATTTGGCGCCATACAAATAAAGCTAAATTGAATTGGAGTACAGTGTAATTCTGATTAGTTGGCTGTGTTTCCGTGTGTGGAAGTAGAATCAGTTTTTTGTTTGACATAATAAATGTTTTAAGTATAATTAAGACATTTAACCCTTTGGGACTTCATCTTCTCTTCTTTCTCTCTTCCTATCTCATTTCCTTTTGTTGCTCATCACTCATCATTTCTTCTCATTCACCTTTTTTCTTTTGTTTACCAGCCCATCCATTACGTACCCAACGCCTCTTACTAATGTCTTTCACCATAATCTTCCATTAATGCTTTTTATCATTTTATCATTCTTTTCTCTTTTTTTGCCTTTTATTCCGTTTCTTCCTCATTCCCTGTTCAATTTTTCTTGTCTCCCCTCACTTTTTCTCTTCCCTTTTTCCACTCACTCTTTTCTGATCCTCTTCCCTAATGCCTCTCCTCTCCTCTCCTCTCTGTCTCTCCTCTCCTCTCCTCTCCTCTCCTCTCCTCTCCTCTCCGTCTCTCCTCTCTGTCTCTCCTCTCCGTCTCTCCTCTCCGTCTCTCCTCTCCGTCTCTCCTCTCTGTCTCTCCTCTCCGTCTCTCCTCTCTGTCTCTCCTCTCTGTCTCTCCTCTTCTCTCCTCTCCTTTCCTCTCTCTTTCCTCTCCTCTCCTCTCCTCTCCTCTCCTCTCCTCTCCGTCTCTCCTCTCCGTCTCTCCTCTCTGTCTCTCCTCTCCTCTCCTCTCCTCCTGTCCTCGTTCATTTCCTCATCCCTCCTCTTGCCCATTCTTTATGATTTGAAGGCTCATTTGTTAAGAGGAGGTAAAGCGCTCTCACTCTCCCCTGGCCTCTTCTTGTCTCCTTTTTGTGGGCTTTGGAAATATAATTTTCCATTTTTAATTTGATTCATTTATATTTGATCATTAATCAGTGCTGAGAGAGAGTTAATTTGGTGGAAAATAGATGAGGTAGTTAGAGAGGGTTCTTTATGAAGTGAGCTCCGCACTGCGCTAGGTCTTTTAGGTAGAAGTAAAAGAGAAAGAGGAAAAATGAGCTTACATGTGAGACCCAGCGTTTAACAGAAGGCAGTGAGAAAGTGTGAAAATGTGTGTGTCAGTTTGCTTTATGCACACGAGGATGCATGAGCTACCCATAGAGGCTGCCTGGTCCTTTAAAGTTACTGCACGAGGAATATTTTAACGTTGGATAACTGTGAAGTAGAGGAGGAGCTGTGACACTGTGCAAATTAATACAAACTACTGATCCTGGTATTGATCCTGACCAGGGGGAGGTCAGCTGCTCCCACAGGTAACAGTCAGTGCTGGTTTTATTTTTTTATACCATGCTGCTTAAACAAGTGGTCAAGCTGCACGTGTCTCAGAAATGCGAGTGTTTTGCGTGCTACACTTTCCCGAGAGAAAGTTTTTTAAGTGATTGAAATTCAAACCCTTTGCCTCCACCATCTTTGTTCCTGCAGACTCTCGGCTCCTCCTCGTCTCCTGACGAGCCACTGACTCAGTGGTGACTGTTCAAGTGTGGGTTAGAAATACATGGATGCTGTGTGATCTTGAGTGGCTGTACGGCAGAGAAGGCAGCGAGTGGGTGTGTGAGTGGGCTTTACCTCCTGGTGTTTAGAGTTTCTTGACCGTTTGCTGACACTGGGCCCCCCACTGTACCTGGACTGTCAGCCCTTCTGTCTGCCTATCTCTGTTCGAGCGCGCGCGCGCACACACACACACACACACACACACACACACACACACACAGATGCGTGTCGTGCTCAGTTCACTGGTTGACTGCTGCCTGAGCTGGTTAAGGTTTCTAGCTGACTGAATAGTTACATAAATATGTGTACACCCACTGATCAGTGTGTGGTTGTTTGACAAAAAGCAGCCATCAAGATAAAACTCTTATATGTGTTGTTTTTTTCTCTGGAGGTGATTTTATTTAAAATTCAGATTTATACTTATTTATAGATTTTGAATTATACATGAGAATCACTTTACAATAAAACAGTTTAGAGATAAGTCTCTCCTCTCCTTATATCTCCTCTCGTCTTTCCCTGCCCTCTCCTCTCTGTCTCTCCTCTACTTACTGCCTCTCCCTTGTCTCCTCTCCTCTCCTCTCTGTCTTTCCTCTACTCACTGCCTCTTCCTTGTCTCCTCTCCTCTCCTCTCCTCTCTGTCTTTCCTCTACTCACTGCCTCTCCCTTGTCTCCTCTCCTCTCCTCTCTGTCTCTCCTCTCGTCTCCTCTCCTCTCTGTCTCTCCTACTCACTGCCTCTCCTCTTGTCTCCTCTCCCTCCTCTCCTCTCTGTCTTTTCTCTCCTCTCCTCTCTGTCTCTCCTCTCGTCTCCTCTCCTCACTGCCTCTCCTCTACTCACTGCCTCTCCTCTTGCCTCCTCTCCTCTCCTCTCTCTCTCCTCTCCTCCCTCTACTCTAGGGTACATGACACCTCTGTCCTCTTTATCCATCTTTAAGTGGTAACCACGGTAACATCCAATCCCTTGAGAGATAGGCCTAATTAAATTAGGACTCCTTTGTGTCAATTAATTAACAAGACACAGAGAGAGCAATAGAGAGACAGAGATTGAGAAAGAGACAGAAATAGAGTCAGAAAGTCGGACAGAGACAGGGAAGAAGAGGCCTTTTACACACAAGGTGTCTCCATAAAGTGCGTTAAGCAAGCTTGACAATAACATAAAAGTGCCAGCATGCATAACAGACACACACACACGAGCGTAAACTGCAGAAACAGCAGTTATCACCTCTTCACTCTCATGTCATTTATAACCGTTCCACAGTGGTTCGTCTCTCTTTTTATTGAGCTCGCAAACTCGCAGATTTGATGTTTTTCTTGTCCTGTTGTTAAGTTGTCAAAAAAAGCCAACGCACAGTACACGGTAATGACACATCGTTGTTCTCTCTGACATTTGCTACAGGTGTGCGTCTGGACCGGGTTCGTGGTGGGAGACAGAAGTATAAACGCCGGATAGATGCCGACAACAGTCCATACCTGAACCCGCAGCTGGCCCTTCCTCCCAAGAAACCATGTAAGAGCACACACAACCCAATGAGCTGACGGGCAAACTGAAACATCGAGGCACATCTACACGTGTGCCAGCAGCATGTGACTTCACACACATGAAAAAAATGTTCAAATTCAGACATATTGTGTAACTCTGTGCAGGCAGAGGTTGTTTTAAACCCAGATGTACAAAGAGCTAAACGTCCCTTTGTTTCCTTCCTAAAGTAACACACACACACACATAGATGCAGGGTGGTGAGAAGCCCATCTGCTCGGCTCCAGGTTTATCTCCCTGTCTTCTGCTGGCGGTTTAGCGTTGTAACATTTTATATGTGGCATATTTCACTATGAAGCTATTAATTCACCTCGTGCTGGATTGGCTTGTTTTTGTAAGAATAAAACCACGGCCAACGCTTGATGATTGAAAAATTAACAAGTGTGAGAGAGACAGGTGGACAGAGAGAGAGAGAGAGAGAGAGAGATTGAACCTATATGAAAATGTTTCTCAGAGAGAGAGAGAGAAAGTGGAGGGAATGGGAGGGAGCGAGCGAGAGATAGAGAGAGAGAGAGGGAGGGAGGTGGACCAGCCAGAACCCTAATCCGGATTAAGTCCAATCTGGCAACCACATCAAAACTAGAGTTAGCTCTCTAGCTAACCGTCTGCTCGCTCGCTCGCTCACACACACACACACACGCACACACACACACACACACACACACACACACGCCAGTGCAGATTGAGCAGTGTTTAGCAGCTTGGTCCCTAAAGCCCATTTTGCTTAAAGCTGAAGCATATTCTGCTTTAGGCCAATATGCTGAATGGCTGCACAACAGCTTACCAGGACTCCTGCACTACTAATCACTGCAATGATGAGATACTATATCGCGCGCGTGTGTGTGTGTGTATTTATCATGTCCGTGTTTGCATACACACCGCTCCCTGAATGAAATCACAGGGGAGATGTCTTTAACACCATAACGTCTCCCTGACATGAGAATAGGCCCACACATGTCTCTTCTTCCTCCTCTCGCACACACAGTCGATACACAGACAAAATCTTTCTGTCCCTCTGTCTGTCTCTCAGAAACACGCACAGCGCCTGTCTATCTGTAGCCCGATCCCCAGCCTCGGCGTCCACATTGATTGTGTGAGAACAGAACAATAGCCCAGGGTTTGGAAATGGGCTTCCATTGATTCTAATTAGGGAAACATTAAATAAGATTTACCCACAGATACTGCACTGTGACTGGGATAGGTTGGGCTCAAACGACCCTGGTGCTGGAGCTGGAGAGAAGAGCATAGAAAGTATAAATATATATATATGTGTGTGTGTGTACAGCAGAATTGGGGGTGGGGAGGGTAAGATCAATACACCCCCCCTGCTGTTTTTCTCTATCTGTCGCTCTCTCTCTGCTCTTCCTGTCTTTCTTTTACAGTCTGTCCATGGCTGTTTCTACCTGTCTCTCTTCTCCCATTTCTTTTCATTCCTTCTCTCTCCCCCTCTCTCTTTTTCCCCTCTATGCCTCACCCGTCTCTTGCTCTTCTATCCTCGGTTATTATTCCCATGCTTGATTAGTCAGTGGATTAATTTGGAAGCAGGATATCAGTCTGTTACTAATGGGCCATAGAGATCTCATCACCACATGTCACTGTTACCAGCTGAGCTGTTTGGCTTTCACTATTATCTTCCCTTTCTGTACGTATCAGCGCAGCTTCTTAAGGCTGTAACACAAAAGACAAGGTTTTTTTAGCAGCAGTAATCACCTTTAATCACACCTTGGAGCTCGTACTAATCTGGAAACATTTCAATAATTTCTTGATCTTTTGTCAAGTGCATTTTCCTGCTTGGTCCTGCCAAATTACTGGAATCAAATCAATTATCTCAGGCCTGGTAGTTGACAAATTCCAAAGGCCATTTAAAAGCATTGTAATCAAGCGTTTTATTATTAAATCTGGTTCCTGTTTGTATGAAATGGGACATTTCTGGCACGACTGTCACTGCAAAGAAAGACTTTCCAGATGAGTGGTAAATGAGTGAATTAACTCTTAACATTCTTCTCCATGTTCATTTGAAAAGTGCAATATGTGTAACATCCAACGTTGTGGTTGGAGTGCTTGCATATGTAAACATACGTGTTACCTAGCGGGCCAAGTTATCGTGGACTTTGCATATGACCTTTCACGCTCTTCACCGGACTGGTGCGGAAGAGCTTGTAGCCTAACATGGCATAAATTCACCATCTCTCTGTCTCTGTGTCTTTCTCCTTGTCTGGTGGTCATGTCAGTTGCCTTTGGCTGCCTTGCAGATAACAAAATCGTGTCTCATCTGCTGGTGGCTGAGCCAGAGAAGATTTATGCCATGCCCGACCCAACAGTACCAGACAGCGACATCAAGGCTCTGACTACGCTTTGTGACCTGGCGGACAGAGAGCTGGTGGTCAACATCGGCTGGGCCAAACATATTCCAGGTAGGAAACGAAAACGTGCTGCATGCAGAGCTGTGACGTTCACAGTGAAACTTGCTCCGTGTTCAGACACAGGACGGGAGATCTCATATGTGCAGCGTAGACGTGTGACCTTTCAACCTAATCCTGCACTCTGACAGTTTGAACTGTTGACTTCACCTCAGCAACCAAATGGCTTCTTTGGCATCACACACACACCCACACACAGAAATTCTGACCTTTTGAGCCCAACAGTCCGACCCCTTTGCCTCTGACATGTGTGCATGTGTTTGGGCTGCGTGTGTGTGTGTGTCTGTGTGCGTGCGCACTCTCAGCACCATATATCTGACACATCCCGTTAAAACCTATAGCACATCTGCCTCCCTCTACAGGTTCATCACCAAAACAGAAGCTGATCTAATCGCCTTAGACTAACTCCTGTGTCTCTCTTAATCTGTTCAAAATTGAATCTGGTCTACACGATCAGAAAAATTAGAATAACCGTAGAGCCAATCTGAAAACAAGGGAATATGATTAATGCATGAAGACAGAGAGCAAGATGTACGGGAGGAAGAGCTGAAAAGTGTAATCTGGTTTTGGTGTTAGTAACGGAGCCTGCTGTGACAGCAGAGAAGAGGGAAGAGCAGCGTCTCAGATTAACACAGATTAGCAGAAAGATTAGTGCCATGTTCGACGGGAAATATGGTTACAGAATAGAATAGGAGAGAATAAAACGGAACAGAATGAGCCTCTGTTGCATTAAATATCGCTCAGTCAGGCTGCATGCGCTGTCAGGGACACCTGAAAACATGAATGGGTTATATTATGACTGAGCAACAGAGACCCAATAATAAAGACAGATGAACATTTATATCACTTCTTGTTAGAGGATTGATCTCTAGTTGTGAAGGATGGACAGAAAGAGACTGACTGACGTCTCCTTCTCCTCAAACCAACGTTACTTGCTCATTTCCTCTAATCTCCCTGTAAACACGTTTTTCTTCTTAATTACTGCACTTCTCACACCTACTCTCTGCAGCTCGTCCCCTACATCTAGGATGCACCTAAGTTAAATGCAAACACACAAAGATCTCACAGACATGCACAGCATTCCTGTATTTCTGCTTGTTTGCATCACGCTTTATTGTCTTTTGCTCATTTTTTTACATGTGAGCAGACTGAGTTAGCCAGGTTATGTGCAGGGCTGAGTGTGTGTGTGTGTGTGTGTGTGTGCAGCCTCTGTGTGGAGGGAGCGAAGCACAACGATTGCTTGGCGGAGGACAGAAGATGGCGTGATTAGATGAATGAGGAAGGCAATCCACTGCTCACAGAGAAAGATAGAACTCTTCATCTTCCAGTGTGTGTGTGTGTGTGTGTGTGTGTGATGTGAACGCCTTATGAAATCCTCACTGTTTACAACGCTGATCTAATACTCAAACCCACACACACACACACGGTGATCTACTGTTCACTCAGACTGGAAAGGATTGTCCAGAAGACATTCTTTATCGGCCTCCTACAAACGCACACTTCTACACAAAAACCAAACAATGAAGAGTCTAAAATAACATAAGTCTTGAATAGAATTGAACAGAATAGATCTGTTAACCTCGCTGCAGCCGTCTTGTTTCACATCTTGTCAAATGTGTGTGTCCGCGTGTGATGTGACTACGTGCAGGGTGCACGTGTGAACACACACCTTTGCTCGCCATGGTACAGTAATTTTTTTAATCAAATTGATGGAGAGAGACAAAGAGAAAAGAGGCAGAGGGAGGAGAGGTGAAGCCAATTTATGCTTCATGATATGGCCGCGCAGCCCTGCGTGCGCGCACGGGCGTACGCGCACGCTCCGGCTGCTAACAGTGGTAACAACGTGTCAAGGCGAGCGCCAGGCAGCTAATTTGAAGTCATTAGATGTCTGCCGCACTGGCAACAATTTGTTACGCTCGCACACGCACAAACACACACACAAAACCACATCACATACACACACTGAGTTAAGAGCCGTCTGCGGATAGCGAGGAGGCTAAATTGTAAACTAATTTAAACATCACTCAGCGTTAGAGAGGCTGCCTGCAAGACAGGCCCCCGGATAACAAGGCTACGCTACGCGCGCGGCTGTGTGTGTGTGTGTGTGTCTGTGTGTGTGTTGCTAGTCATGTTTGACACACAGTCGCCCAACCTTAGAGACTTGTGACAACACTCACACACACACACACACACACTCTCTTTGATTCATTCTTTTATTCTAGCGCCTGGTGTGTGTTTGTGTGAGTGTGTGTGAGTGAGTGTGTGTGTGTGTGTGTGTGTGTGTGTGCTTGTGAACGCTCATTTCAATACTGATATGGCCTATATGCAAACATTTGATATGTCATTAGGAGAGGAAAATGAGGTTTCAGACACAGTGTGTGTCTCCTGTTATCCCACAAGGACTGGGGAACCGGCGCGAGCGTGCACCCCACACACCTGCGCGTGTCTGAGAGAGACGCAGCATATTGAAATGCATGCGAACGCTTGTTCACGTCCACAGGAGATACAGTATATGAGCAGTACACACTCAGGAAACTGGGGGTATTATTCAGAGCGTGAAAGGCCTTAGCATCCAATAATATGGATTAGTGAAGAGAAGATCTCATTTTAATAGCTCTCAAAGAGAAAACTCCAGTTGCGTATTAGGCTGCTTGTCATACGTGTGTGTGTGTGTGTGTGTGTGTCTGAAGGAGGAGCAGTCAGGTGAGAGGAGGAGGAGAAGAACAGCAAATATTTGAACAGGAGCGATTGAGAGAGTGAATTAAAAGAAAGGACGGCCATTCAAAATGAGCCATTTATCTGTGTGTAGAATTAGTCTTTTCATCCTCTTTTCTCCGCTCTTACTCCCTCATCCTCTCTCACCCTCGCTCGCTCCCCCTCGTAATAACTAAATGACTACCGGGCAGTCATGCTAGCAGCTCTTATCTAGACTTGCGGACACAAAAGGGGAAAGACAGACAGGCGAGCACTTGACGAAAGAGCAGTGAACGAACAAATGAATGAATCAACGAGCGGGAGCCAGAACCTATAACACTGTCTATTTCACCAGAACCAGGGGCCCTGCCATTAGTGCGTTTTATTACTACCCCTCCCCCATTCTTTCTTTATTCAGGAAAGAAATTGCTCTTGGGCCACCCCCACTTCCCCTCCTCTATTCTCTTTCTTCCCTATCTCCTCTTAGTTGCTCTTTCTTTTCTTAGTCTTTCTCCCAATCTCTCTTTCGTTCCCCTTTCAATTTTGACACTCGGGATAAGCGGTTTATGTATCTGCAGCCACGCAGTATGATTGAGCTGTAAAAATGGGGGACAGGAGGTGGAGGGGGGCGGAGGGTGGTTGCTGTCGGCCTGTTCATTTAATCGGCCTTTATGGAGATATGAGAGACGGGGTTTGGGTGGTGGTGGTGGACGGTAGGTGACGAGGGAAGTCCTCCCGCTCTGATTCCACGTCTCTTTATCGTGACATCTCCTTCTTCCTCTTACTCCTCGTCAGGATTTGGGGATGAGCGTGAGGGTCCGTCGCGGGATCTTCAGACTGTAAACATGCTGAGTTTGTGTTCGCTCCTTTGCTTTGACCGAGTCTTCTAAGACCTTCGGGGGTGGCTCGTCTTCTCAGAGGCTCATTTTCAAGCAGCCGCCGGCGACTTTATCGTGATGTAAAACATGCTCAAGTGTCTCTCTTCCTGTTTCAAAAAGGTCCTGGAAGAAACTACCGGGTGCGACACGCGGGGAATATGAAGCTGAGGTTTAGAACACAGCGTGCTCCTGCCTCTTTCTGGCTCTCCCTCCTCTCCCTGGCTCTCCCTCCTCTCCCTGTCTCTGACCTGACCTCCCGTACTCCTTCTCTCCATGGTATCCTAACCTCTTCATTATGAAATCAACCTCATCTCCTCTCTGTGCGTCTGCATCTCCTGTAAATCCAGCCCCAGATTTTATGCTTTTATTCTTTTCCTCTTGTGTTATTCTGCCCTGCTCCCGTTTGGTCAGGTTATAAGTGGCTGTCACGCTGGGATTTAGTTATTAGCCATTCAGTCAGTCAATCAGCCAGAGAGACACACATCAGCCAGCAAATATTGATTACTAGAAGTGTCCTGCTCCTTTTAGCAAATCAGATGTGGCGTCTCAGCAGGCAAAGGGAACCTCTGCACACAAACTCCCGCTGCAGGGCTGCACGTGGAAGCTCAGATCTTTGACACCGGGACTGCAGCTCGGTAAATTAACACCGACGTTCATTTCAACACTTTGCAATGAGCTCGGAGAGATGTTGGTGTCGTCGCGTGAGCGAGGACTTTAAAAGCCCGGGCTGCTGGTGATATCACTCTACAGCCTCGCTCATTAACTCTGGTGATGTCATCAATCAGCAAAGAGCTTGTTGGGCTTGGTAGCAGAGAGTGGTAAATCAGAGGGCCGCCGTGCGCACAAACACACGGTTTACTCTTCCAACGGTTAAATCAATGAGCTTTATTGGCTGGAAACTTCTGAAACAACGCTGCCTCCTTCGTGTCCTAATTTCTTCTCTTCCTCTGCGCTCACTGTGAATCTCCTACTTCAGTTTTAGTCCTTCTCTAAGAGATATTGCCCTCTAAAACGTCTGGAAGTATGGACGCGCGCGCACACACGCACACACGCACACACGCACACACACACACACACACACACACACACACACACACACACACACACAGACTTGCCCCCATTCTGTCTGCTAAGGCTAGTTCACCTTGACAGTCACAGCATGCTGGGTGCCTTCTCAACACATAAACACAAGACACACACATACCGTGTGTGTTCACAGTACAGAGATGTGTGTTCGTACATATATGGGTACATATGTCTCCCTATTGCTCACAGTAGTAACATGCAGAGCTTAAAGTAGATTATTTGCAGGCATCCTGGAAAGTCTGGAGACTTTTACACCAGTTTTCCAGGCTCGGAGACCTGTCAGCACGAAGACATGGAGCTAACCCTAACCCTTACCGGCAGCCTGTGGGGTTGTGATGTTTAAAAGCCAGCGACACATATAAGCAGGGAAAAAATCTGATTCAAGTAGTGGGCTTGGTTTTTAACCCTAACCCCTTTAAATCCTGTGAGAGATCCTATGTTCAGGCCATTTATTTCTACTACTGATCATCCAGCCATTTCAGGTGTGTAATGAAGATCAAACATAGTGCAGCTGATCTCAGTGTGTCTGCTTTCACACGATGACTCCACTTTCTTCATATAATAACTCACAAATATCATGTGATTAGAATTCAAAATAAGAACTTTTCTTTCATCTCTTGGCCACATAACATATTTAGAGGGTGTCGTCTTGGTTGTGTGTGTGTGTGTTTGTTGTCCAGTGCGTCGCCACCACGGTTTCCTCTTGCAGCTCATGCAAACAAACACGGCCCGGTTTGCAGATGAAAACAAATATTGATGAAATCAAATTAGGAAAAGAATATTTGATATCTGAGCCTAATGTTTGGATTAAGTTGGGGTTTTCTCTATCGGATGGAGCCTGTGGACACTGGAAGCACGTCATCGCCATGAGAACCCGTGTGCATACCTTCTCCTCTGCCTTCTGTTGTCATTTTACTCAACAAAATAGAATTTACACGCAGTTATAATTTATAATTAACGTGTGAGCAGGTCTAATACCAGTTTGTGAGCGGTGTTCATGAACACACACACACACACACACACAGGTGGCCCGACATATTCAGTCTCTGAGGGCATGTTCAGTTTGTGTTGACAGGACAAAGCCCTGTTTGTTTTGTCATCACCGTGTTGACAGTGTTTCCGTGATGATGAATCTACGATGACACTTAGACACAGTTTTATTCGGCTTCTTTAAGACCACACACACACAATTACCTTCATCAGGTCACACCTTGGTGGTGACACACACCGTACGTTGTTAGAATAGACCAACCTGACACACACGGCTGCAGACTATGTCACACCTGAAAACTGAGCTGCAGTATGAAGTGGAGGCCTGCAGTGCTCTGAAGAAGGATTTTTTATTTATTAGATAAACCTTAATGACACAGATCAACCTACATCAGAACAAACTGTCATTACTGTAACAACATTCTTAGGCGTGACCCTATTCTGGTTATTTTAATGTGATATTATCCACACCACCAAGAGTTCACAAGGGCCTGAACTCCTGCTTAATAAGTAGATGTTTGTCTGTTTTTTCTGAAAAGCTTGAAATTACAGCCTCGTATTAAATGTAATTTAATTTTGATTGAGATTTTTTAAAGAAATAATTGAAGAAAGTGGATAAATGTGCTTTCTGTTCATGTAAAAGTGCAAAATAAAGCACAAACACTGAAGCTGTGAGATTTACGCTCAGCATCCCGTTCCTGTTTTCTTATTAGTTTGATTACATTAGCAAATCAAATTCATTTGTCTATCAGCCTTTGAGTCACAGCCTGCAATCTGAGTACACTGACTAATCTGCATTAAATAATGACTGTCACACACACACACACACACTCCAGAGAGAAGCCGCAAATGTACACACAGTCCTTCATCCACAGACACAAAGAGCATGTCAAACACACACCCATGAACACACAAGTGAGCACTCCAACGCCTGCTGTATACGCCCACGTCTGAAGAAACGCTAACACACAGCGCACGTGCACAGATGTGCACAGTTTTATAATATGTGACACGAAACGCGCAGTAACAAATAAATCAGCACACCATCTGAGCCCATCATCATCTAAGTCATCGCGAGCAAACAGTCAGCTTTTACTACTTTCAATTTGCTGTTGTGAGTGCGTGTGTGTGTGTGCGCGCGCATGCGTGTGTGTGTGTGCGTGCGTGTGCGTGCGCCAGAGAAAGAGAGAGAGATGATGTGATGTGATATGATATGATATGCTGGCGGGGCATAAAGATAGATGATCATAATTACACACAGGCCAAACTCCATTTCAAATCATCATCATCCTATTCTATCTGTAAGAGTGCGCACACACACACACACACACACACACACACACGCCAAAAGCAATATAAAGAGTTCACAGACATCCTCACACACACGCATCACACACCTATGCATGCAGCAAATCTAGTGGAAGGAGGGACAGACTTGTCGTGGCATCACATTATTTTTGTCGGTTCATGCAAAGTTCACAGACAGGCATGAAATAGTTATTTCCTCCTGGTTTCTGTCCCCTTCACGTTTCCTCTTCCCTTTGTTTCCCCTTGATTTCCAATCCTTCTCCGCCTCTCACCTCCTTTTACCACCTCTCTCTCTCTCTCTCTCTCCCCCATCCATCGTTCCTAAATAACAGTCTGGAGGATTCATCCTTTCCATCAGGGAATAAGCAGGTGGGAAAATAGGATCGGAGCGTGCTTGTCACCACCTGGGGACGACTTATGGCCTGTGTGCACACACACACATATTAATACTGGATTTATATGTGACTTTTTACCTGAGTGGCCCAACACATGAAATCACTACATTTAACTGTAATCATTTCATTATCTGTGAGTTGTTGTTTGGAGATTTAAGTTTTCCATTTGGCTCGCCCACGCTCTTCACATCCGTCTCTCTTTTTCTTCTTTTTAAGTCTTTTTTTTTCGATTTAAATTTGAACGCATCCAGTCTTGTCTTTTCCGTCCTGCAGTTTCTTAGCGTGTGTTTCTACACATCACTTCCCACCGGTCTGTGCATTCACAGAGCAGTAATAATGTCTGTGCAATCCTGATGGGATGTCTGGGTCACACTGATGGGTGTGTGTGTGTGTGCATTGTGATCCGCAAACACATGTACAGACCTGCAACTGTCTGTTTGTCTACGTCTTGTCTATCTAAATACAGATGCGCGGCTGTGCATTGTGTGTGCATGTGTGTGCTGTCCATCAGGCCACACACACAGCCGTACCAAACCGTTGGCTTGGTTGCTGATGATGACATATGAGTTCCTGGCCTTGGTAATGGCTGTTAAATCTCATAATTACACGCTTCTTTATTGCAATGCATAATGACCCTGCAGCACTATTGGACAATTAATTAAGATTTTCAGCCCAGGCTTTTTCAGGCGCAGATGAGGAGGTGGAATGAGTTCTAATGTTCTTGTCTTGGAGCTAGGACATTAAGGCATGGCGCTGTCTCTCTGCATGTATTCCGTGTTTCTTTCCGTCTGCGTGTTTGCGTGCGGCTCCCTCGCTCTCTTGTTGCGCCGCTCTTGAGCCTTTCCTCTCAGTGCTTGTCCTGGATGATGATATTGGAGACTGTATCTCTAATCTGTGAATGGTAAATTAATCCCTGTGGAGTTTCTGCAGTCCCCTCTCTATGGAAAGCTACGAAGGATTAGGAAGATAGGATCAACACAACTCGATAATCTCATATACAGGCACCGGCCCCGGAAAGGGACCAGTGGTTTGTTTTAAATCCACAATCAGTTCATTTCTATTCAGACATCAGCAGAGCTTCTCTAGCTCATGTCCATTACACAGCTGACTGGTTTGTGACAGCCTAATGTGTGACAACAAAGAATCAGATCTAATCATCAACGCAACGAGAAGTCTCCTGGTTGATGGTTCAGATAGCAGCTCAGCCTGTTTGCTGATACCTGGACTATGGATTTATGTTTTTCTGGGGAATATGTTATAGCAGGATATTGTTCTGAAAAGCTAATCCACCAAAAGATCAATATACTGTCACAACCCAGTTAATTGAAGCACTGACGGAAAGAGTTCGGCTCCTTTCCACATATTCCTGGTTGAGAACTGTCCAAGTGCTCAGATGATGTTTTTTAATTAGGCTGTGGCTCACATGTGTTGCGCTGCTGTTGATAGTAGGCCTGAGAGGGATTGGCTCTTTGTGTCATGGACTCAGTAAAGACATGAGGTGACTTTCCCTGAGGTATGAATTCTGATGTACAGTCCAATCAGTGTCTTAGTGTGTTTCTAATAACGTCCAGCTGCCTTTTAAGAGTCTCCTCATTGTCTCCTCTTTATTTTTCCTCTTTTTGTCAAGCCTTAGCGTTTCTCATCCTCAGCAGTGTGTGTCAGCAGTGTGTGTCTGTCTGTGCGCGTGTCAGACAGACAGACGGAGAGATCTGGTGTGTATAAGGTTCTCAGTTGTGTGTACACATGGATAATTCCCCTGACTGCTTTGAGCAGACACACACATGCTAACACACACACACACATGCGCGCGCAGAGCGGTCATTCCTGCCTGCATCAGCTCCACAATGTTGGAGGAAAGCATAAGACGCAGAGCTCAGGGGATCAGAGGGAAAGAGATGGATTAATTAAAGACAAAGTAAATAAGGAGATGATCAGAGAGAGGAGCTGGACACAGTCTGTGTTTCGCCGTAAAATTCCAGAGCAAACACAACACTTGAGCAGGCTTCATGTCTTTCTACAGAGTCATGGCCCGGGTGGAGCTGTCAGTGGCACATGCCCACACACGCTCCTCGACTGGGCCCTGGTGGAGCTAGAAGTGGGTAATTAAAATGTAAATATTGATATTTTATTATTTGAAATGGCTCCACTGCAGTGCTCTTAATGTCACTCCATCTGTCGTCTCCACTGAGACTTGGGGTTGCCCTCGACGACCAGCCGCCCCCAACCAAGCGACCCCGACACGGCTACAGCTATAACACTCAGCAGCCATCCCCGTGTTGCCGCGTGTCTTCATTTTGGGTCTAATTAAGTGTTAAATATTAGCCCCCGTAACCATGGAGGCAGCACACACACCTCCATCTCTCTATCTGTCTGTCTCCTTCACACACACACACTCAGAAAGCACTCATCTCCACTAAAGCAATGGGAAGATTTTAAGTGTTAATCTTGCAGTTCTGCTGATGGTGTCTAATGTATGCAATTAACAGTCAGCCAGGGCTGAGGGTTTGGTAATTAGCTGGCTGTTCACACTGATTAGAGGCTACTGCAGCCCTATGACTGCTCTACTGTCCCCGAGGCCACACAGAGGAAAGGGGGGGGGGGGTGGAGGGGAAAAGAAGGAAAAAAGATACAGTACCCAAGCCGACGGTATCAGATGAAGGTGAAGGTGGTGACCAGAGTTAATTTTGTGTTTCTACATTACGTCACTTAGTAGTAGTATAGTAGTAACTGGACTTGTTTAGCTCCATGACTACGTTTCTCCACTGGAGAAGGAAGGAAGATGCACGCAGCAGCAGCAGCAGCAGCAGCCAGAGGAAACAACAGGACGCTGAGGGACGGAAACCTGCTGTTACCATCGTGGTTTATTTTTACGTTGGTTCCTTCTTTGTGGAGTTAGGGTTCATATTATAGCTGCAGGCTCGTTTCTACGATGTGGTGCAGGAGAATCTGTTCTACCCACACACACAGCTGATGCCCTGAGTGGGAATCTGATGGAGCGACTACGTTTTCTGTCATAAAGTCATCATCATATAGTGTGTGTGTGTGTGTGTGTGTGTGTCTTTAAGCCCCTCTAAATTAGCCAGTTCTCTGGGTAGATTTGTTTCCATCTCGTTGCACATCTCTGTGTAATTGGGTCAGCTGGTGGAAGTGTTTGTGTTTGTGTGTATGTGGGGCAGCCTTTGCCCGTGTGCCTGACATTGTGTGTGTGTGTGTTTGTGTTTCAGCTTGGCCAAAGCCATCGCAGGGAGTCCGTGTTCATTTGGGCCAGCGTCTGGCCGTATGGTACAAAACAGTTTGAAATGTGCAGACACCCACACAAACACAAAAGAGTTCTTGCATTGCACAGCGTGCAACAATGTGCACGCCGACACAAACTTTTACCACAATTGTACAGAAGGTGGTGTGAGATGCCATGTAACACACACGTACACATGCAGCGCGGCGATGTGCTGATAACTGCTGGAAGCTTCACGTGTCCTAATGCAATCTCTCTCTCAGTGGGCCAGTAGACTTAAATCTGTCTCCTGCGGAACACAGGACGTGTACACGCTGCACATGGACGGTCCACCGTCCTCCTCTCATCCACCGCTACACTCCCAGTTCTCAGGACTCAGCTTTAAGTGCAAAGCGTCACAACTGTGAGAGAGAGCTGACCATACTCGGTTCTTTTTGAACGAAGACCGATAGCGGTGTCGTCACTGAGTAAGAGAGTTAGTGAACTTGACGTGACATCGACTGCACAGCTTCCACTCAGAGGAGCCGCGGTGCAGCCTGAGCGGTGCTTAGAGTGCACTGGGTTTTTGCTGCCTTGTGTTACATCTCTGTGACAGCGTGTGAAGCTTATTCTTACGACTTGAACGCTGATAACTCTCGGTAAAAGTGTGAATCTTTGCTGTCAGAGAAGTTTCCAGTTAAATGTGTCCACAGGCTGCGATCCGACAGGACAGAGAATCAAGATTCAAAAACTTTCATTAGTCCCAGAGGGAAATAGTTTTGCCTTGTTACAGCCGCTCTCAGTTCAGAAAGGAGAAGAAGGGTGGTAGGTGAGAGTAGAGCAGTAGAGGCAGTGGCCCAACACTGGTGGCCTGGTCCGAGCTGCTCTCTCGCTGCGAGGTTTGAACGGTGAACGGGTTTGTTTAGATTAAACGTTCTCCATGAACACTGAGCTGACTTGTTTCTTTGGGCGATGTCTTCACACATAGGACTCTCCGGACACACTCTCTTCTTTCTCCCGCGGCTTCGAGCTGTCGCTTCTCCATGCAAAATTAATACTGTTTACAAAAGCGGCTTTTGTATTCAGACGCACAACAACCTGAAATAAAAGACGTCTGAACCTCCACAACCTTTATCAGGTTAGGAAGCCCCACTGAAATTCTAGATGTGCTCTCACTGGTATTTTACACAAAGTCGCTCGTTAAAAACTGAAACCGGCTTTGCAGCCAGTTTCCAGACCTGTCACAGCGAAACACACACGAGCGCACAGTACTGCCTTCTCTGATACATCAGGTATTTCAGATCACGCTCAAATGCCACAAACTCTACACACAGGTACTCATAAGCATCACAATCGATTCTCACTGGTTTCCATTTGCCCTGTAACCACAAGAAAACAAATATAGGCCTTCTGGATATGCGTGTTCGTGTGAGTCTTTGTAGCAACTGGGGCGTGAGAGAGGGCTGTGCTGCGTGTGTGTGTGTGTCTGTGCCAGACTGTTGTGCGGTCTCGGGTGTAAACGGGCAGTCAGGACTCATTTGGCAGACAAACAGGCTGCAGGGTGGCTGGGGAATCGACGTGTGTTGATGTGTGTGTGTGTGTGTGTTTGTATTTATGCGTGTATCTGATAGAGCAAAGGGAAGGGAAAAAAGAAAGAGCGCGCAAGAGCAAGCAGTAGAGGTTAAGTCTGCATGACTGCACTGTAGCCTCTTTCTGTCAGACCCATGTATGGCGCATGCACACACTCACCTACACCTACCTACACAATCTGTACCTTAGAGCATCCTGTTATTTAGCAAACGTGCCCCAACGCGTGCACACGCACGCGGAACGTGACCAAGCTGATATTGGGTCATTAGTTGTGTTCTTTTCACTGGTAACAGATCCAGCTCTCATCCAACATCAGCATTAAAACACATCCTTCGAGTTACCTGCTGTAAACCTTCATTCGCCGGACAGCACAACATGTGCTGGGCTGCATCTCTGCATGGTGACATTAGATGGACGAGCAACATGGAGAAGTTTCACCACTGCTGTTGAGCTCCACAGCAAACACACACACACACACACTCTCATACCTCCACACACGGTCTGAGATGTGTTATCAACATGGGCAGAAAGGAAACGTAATTAGAACCAAATAAGGAATCGTCTTTTCTAAAGTGAAATCACAGGTATGAAAGAAAGGTCTCCAACCCTCCCACCACCAACATCTCTCCTGCCTTCACTTTCTTCTCTCCTCTGTGTGCCCCCCTCTCTCCATCAATACCTTTCTCCCTCTCTCTCCATCATCAGCACTAAATTCTCATTGATGTTTCTTTTCTTCTGCTGTATCGATCGCTTCATGAGAAGGAGGGGAGGAAGGGAAGAAGGGAAAGATGGCGTTATCTGTTAATTAATTTGTCCTGAAGCCGGCCGCCTATTAATCAGACAGATAAGAAGCATTGGATGGCTGAACGGCGCAGACAGGCTGGTGGTGGGGGGGAGGGGGCGCGTCGGTAACACACACACAGAAACACAGAAACACACACAGGTAGAGACGCACATGCAGAGCCCGGCAGAAACGTAGTGTACGTGTGGGAATGTGCACACGCAGAATACCCACATGCTGATGAGAGTCCAGCACGTGCAGCTTACAGCTGTGAGCGTTTGCTTTAAAGACGCCATTTAAGCACACACATGCACAAAAGCAAGCAAAAATGCTTTCGCACATAAAACACACCACATCCTGATAAAAATCATTACCTGAATGAGAAGAGCTGCACTTTCAGCTCAATAAATTAATCATGGGGGGTTTAATTATTGGTGTTTTCTGTGAGTGTGTGTGTGTGTAATTAGATGTTTGTAGATGGCTGGTATGGGCAGACCCTGTTATTAGCAAACAGCTGCTCATAAAGACATATTTCTGATGATGTTTTCATTATTTTTTGGGTGCGTTCAGTGCTTTTAGTGACAACATTAAACGATATTAACTCCTCACCCATGTCTCTTCACTTGATCCTGGGTTGGTGTGTGTGTGTGTGTGTGCGTGCGTTCATTCATTTGAGGAATGCCAGTCCTCATTTCCCCTGCACACAATGAGTGGTGAAGTTGCACAGACCCCCTGAAGACGTCTGCCTCTGTAAATGAGTCGTGTGTGTCTGCGCGCGCGTGTGTGTAAGAAGATCCTTTTAAGAAATTCACCTCTAATCCCTTCTGATGATTTCATTAAGTAGAAGAAGACACTGCCAGTTGGCAAACGATACTGCTCCGTTCACAGTGCTCTTTGTGTGTGCATCCGTCATACGCGTTTGGATCCATTCCACTGCGCCGGTGCATTTATGTGCGCGTGCGTGTGTCTGCTGTATATGTAGCGGTGTGTTTGTGTTGGAGCTGTTAACAGTTGTAGATAGAATGAATTAGAGCACATTACAAATAACAATAGCCTGCAACCTGGATATAATGAGACGCCTGCCATTACCCATCACCACGCTGTGAGATAAGAGCTCCCCACACACACACACACACACACACACAGTATCACACACCTACGATCTCAAGAGGAGGCACATCGCAGCAGATGTTGCTGAAGAAATATCTTCCTTCTCATCCGCCTGCTTCTCCTGGCAGGATGCTCCTCAAACACACACACACACACACACTCTCACACTGAAGGGCTGCAGAGAGGTCTGACAGGTGTGCTCACGTGGGCCGCTGTGTTTGTCTTCCCTATGAAGACTTCACACTCACGTGAAACACACACACGCAGACGGGCAGGTGTGAATGGACAGGTGTGTGCGGAGAGGACAGCTGTGTGGAGAGGTGTGAGTGGGCAGGTGTTCCATTAAAGAGACAGACAGAAAGAGGAAGACGGAGAGGGGAGGCCAACAAGAGAGACGTTGGTGCACTTAAGTGAAATTAAGTCATAATTCTACAAACAAGGATGGAAACAGAGTGAAGCCAGACACTGACGGGTAATAAGACATGGATCGCAATTGGAGAGACGGACAAATGTAGACGGAGGCAAATGGAAAGACACGGATACCAGCAGCAATTAGCGCCCGTGTCTGAGCAGCACAGCAGCGATGGCCAGAATTGATCCGTGGAGGCTGTGTCAGGGGGAGATAAGGCCTGCCTTCCCCAGAGAACAGCCCCGGGCACACGGGAGAGAGGAAGAGGAGGACTTTGGTCATCAGGATGGATGGAGAGTGTGCCGGGAGGGGTGGGGGGCGGAGGGCCAGTCTTCACCCTCCGACTAGCTTGAAAACAAGCTTCATTCTGTCCTTCTCATTAGCTTTACTTTGAAAGGCCGCTTTGTGTTTTGAGAAGAAGTTCAAACTTGTGTTTATAATTTCTTTTCATTCATTTGTCTCCACATTTCCCAGGTTTCTCCACGCTGTCGTTGGCAGACCAGATGAGCCTGCTGCAGAGTGCATGGATGGAGATCCTGATCCTGCGTGTTGTGTACCGCTCGCTGTCCTTCGAAGACAAGGTTGGTGTCTTTGGAGTCCTGCAGTCTTCTTGCTGTCCATGTAAATACCCAGGCGTGTGTGCAACCTCTCCACCTTTCTCTCTGGGTTTCTCGTTAGTTGGTGTATGCGGAGGACTACATCATGGACGAGGATCAGTCGAAGCTGGCCGGGCTCCTGGACCTGAACAACGCCATCCTTCAGCTAGTAAAGAAATACAAATCTATGAAGCTGGAGAAGGAGGAATTTGTCACTCTCAAGGCCATCGCTCTGGCCAACTCAGGTTAGAAACTCTTCACCCTCAGCTGCTGTTCCTGTGTGTGTGTGTGTGTGACCACAGTTAGTGGACTCTCCAGTCTCATGGGACTCATTTAGCCTGAACCATCAAAGGCTGATTCCACACACATCTCCAAAATATGACGCGCGCTTCCCTCACAACGCGCACACATCACATGTTGTTTTCCACATGCGTACACACACACACGCACAATACAAACAGAAGCGCACACGTCTTTAACCAGGCGTCCACCTTCCACCCCCAGACAAAGTAGTGATCCCTTTTACAATTAGCATAGCCGTCTCTTCAGATGCCTGTTAAATAAGGTGAAATCATTAAAACCCAAAGTCTGTCGATAAAGCCTCCTCTCTGATGTGTCCAGCTGCATCGACAGCTGACTGACACGAGCAGACACACACACGCACACGCACGCACGCACGCACGCACGCCTTCTTCCTACCATGACCCGTCTTTTGAACTTTGTCTTGGACGCCGGCCAGCTCTTCAGTACTCTTTAATTACAAGGGGGGAGCTGTCAATACGATGTGTTTAAATGGGAGAGCTTTGAATTGGGAGGGAGGGGGCTTTTGTTCACATTCTGCCTCCATCAAACACCTACAGGCGCACAAACACGCAGGGCGACACACACACACACACACACACACACTCTCTCAGACGTGGTAGTTTCATCGGACACACACATACAGGAGCATTTAGTGTTCACAACACAAACCGACGCCCTTTCCTCAACAATCATAACTACCGTGACATAAAGACCACGTCCCACCCTGAACCCTGAACCCTGAACCCTGAAGCCACGCCTCTGTGAGGGTGTGAGGGGTGTTGATACAAAAGAAACTCGCCATGCTGAAAATATCGACGCGTTGGTTTCCTGAGGGCTGTGTGTGACAATCAATCTCTGGACCCCGGCTGTGTGCGTGCGTGCGTGCGTGCGTGCGTGCGTGCGTGCGTGCGTGCGTGCGTGCGTGCGTGCGTGCGTGTGTGTGTGTATGCATGAATACCGCTGACTAAAGTTGGGAGAAGAAGTTATTGGAAGACACTGACGACGGCGATGAATGCGCTTCGTCCTCTGTATTAGGTGTAAATCAAATTAACGTGAGAATATACTGAATGCTGAAATGTTGGATGAGGAAGATGAGGATGATGATGAACGCTGAGGGTTATTCCCCTCTGAAGCTCAACTCAGTGCTGAGAAAACTCAAAGTGGTCTTTTTTTTTTTACTGGTTGAAATCGAGCAGTTGACGCCCAAATAAGAAGTTTGCATCGTCGGCCAGACTCCCTGCTCTGCTCCTCACAACAACAGAATGCTAGCATTAGCATTTTGAAGGGCACTGACACTAATTAATTCACAGGATGCTAATCGTCTGCATTAATGAAGCCAAGCCTTAAGAAATGTTAGCAAACGTGCCCCACATGTAAAGACGGCTAGACTAGCCATGGGAAACAGTGCGCGCGTGTGCGTGTGTGTGCGTGTTTTAACCGTCCTGTGTGCTCATGCTCGTTACCGTCTGGCGTTTTACACTGCAGCCGTGTCTCCCAGCTCCAACACAAAGCTCGCCGTCGTGCACCCGTCGACTGCACCTCTGGAAGCGAGGTGGCGTTTGGTGGCGGCGGCAGTGACGTGAACACGCAGTGCGGTTTTGGTCCTCTGCTCCTCTACACGTCAAACGTGGGGGAACCCCCGACCACTTTTTTTCAGAGCGAGGAAAATTTGAACCGAACCAGTGGAAGCTGAGTTTTCTATTGATCCCCATAGAATCCAGCCCACGAAGTGTTCTGCTGCTGCATACTGATACACGCATTACTCTATAGATCCAGCTGTGTGTGTTGACCTACACACACACACACACACACACACACACACACGTTAAAAACGTCATCTTCGTTAAAACAGTACAAATAAAACAGACTGAACACAGAACGACTGCATCAAGGGGAAATAAAAGCAGCAGATATCTGACATTTTACTCCTGGTGCACGTGAGTCTTGCTCAATATGCCCCCCCCCCCCCCCCTTTGTGTGCTATAGGGGTGTAAGCATGTCGGGGGTGGGGGGCGGCCTATCAATAGTTGGCTTGTGATTATTATTTAACATGCATGTAGTCATTGATCAGAAACATCGATCGGAGGTTGGGAGCTAAAGGCCAGCGCACATTAAGACTTTGCCTCCCTCAGGGGCGATATGGAGCATTATTAGTGAGGGACTTTCTCAGCGCCACATGTGCTGAAACACACGCACAGATTACAGATGTGTGCAGCCAAACGCACACACCTCAGGTGCTCCTGCATCTCTCCATCATCCTACAGGTCCGCTGCTTCTTTCTCCACCCACTCTTCTCTCTGACCATTCATCACACCCACAAATCCACACTTTGAAGACAGTGAAAGGAGAAGCCGCAGAATACGAACCGCATATAGGTTTTAAATCTATATTATTACACAAGTGTTCAAAGCACAATAAGCCCCTTAATTTGTCTTCAAATTAAAAATGACTGGATTTTTTCTAAAGGTAGAAAATTGAAGCAGATTCCTTTTAAACTTTCAAACAACTTTAATGTATT
Source organism: Microctenopoma stevenorrisi (assembly GCA_032270685.1). Lineage (NCBI taxonomy): Eukaryota > Metazoa > Chordata > Actinopteri > Anabantiformes > Anabantidae > Microctenopoma > Microctenopoma stevenorrisi. The sequence continues at coordinate 2,471,210 of JAUMTR010000017.1, forward strand.
TCCACAAGAAACAATGCACTTTGTGAATAATCAGTTATTCATTCATCAGTTTCTAATTTCTGGGGAAAAAAACAAAAATCCAAATGCACTTGAAGAAGTTTCTTTTTGTTCTCATGTGTTTTTTTTTCGTCTTCAGACTCCATGCACATTGAGGATGTGGATGCCGTGCAGAAGCTCCAGGACGTGCTCCACGAGGCCCTGCAGGACTACGAGGCTTCCCAGCATCAGGAGGATCCCCGCCGGGCGGGCAAACTGCTCATGACCCTCCCCCTGCTCCGCCAGACCTCCACCAAGGCTGTGCAGCACTTCTACAGCATCAAGCAGGACGGCAAAGTCCCAATGCACAAACTCTTCCTGGAGCTGCTGGAAGCCAAGGTCTGAGGCCGGAAAGCTGGAGGACAGCTCAACACCAGTCTGAACCACCTGAGCTTCAACGCAAACTCTAAACTTTGAATGACCTCTCGCTCTTTTACACGCACACACTCGAACACACATGCACTCACAGAAATATGTCCCTGAAATGTGTCAGCTGACGCCTCCCCCTGTGATTAAGTAGGTAACTTAAACGTCTTACCTGAACCCCTGAACCAATAGGACGCTGACTTTTGTTTGGGGGCTGACGCTTAGAGACTGATGTGGCCCCTCTATTACCAAGGAAAGACGATTTCCTTTAAAACGTATAATAGACACATGACGGAATCCAAAGTGACTCAGAACACTGATGATGGCAAAACAGTCACTTATGCATTTAATACCAGTACAGATGACAAACGCTTAACCGAGCTGAAAACTCATTTTAATTCTGAGAGACTCCTAGACTGCACTCGTGTCTCCATTTCTCTTCCCCGTTTTCCCCCAACAGAGTTTTTTAAGTGTTCGAAAATGAAGAGAACGGGTGGAAAAGAATGAACACTGGAGAAGTATTACTGACGTTTGTTGCCAGATCACATGTACATTGACATTTGGACGGATGGATGGAAAGAGAAGAGGAGGAAATCTACCCTGCCAAAGAATGGAGCTCATCCATTCAGCGGATGCCAGCAAACTTTACTGTCACGACCCAAAACTCTCCCCGGTTTTAGCCCTCGGTGGCTTTCAGCCCTGGGACTCCAGAGAGCTGCTGATTTTTTAAATTAAAAACCAGCAGGGCTCAGGATTCGAAGGCCCAGGTCTGTGAACCACAGCTGTAAACACGGTCTGGTTCTCCCGAAATTCACTTCCTGGTTTTCCATGACTCCCCCAGCTACAACCTTTGCTAGCTGTTGTACTTGTCCTCCCGAACCTCACTGCAGCGCTGCGGTTTGTGCGCCCGGCGTGACTGAAAATGCTTTCAAACATTTTACCCACACGAAGAATTGATTGACAGACTAAGTTCTCAGCTCACATTCTCTCTGGCCGTATGAAGTCTCTCCTCGTGTTTGAAACATTTTCAGCCACTCTGCGGTTCTCCACACACACACACACACACACGCACACACAGTCAATAGAGATTTCAGTCTGTCGGTGTGCCATTAAGAGTAGTTCAGCTCACGCTCATTACCCAAACTCCAAAAACTTCAAAGTGTCACTTCAGTACTTCCTCCCCCTGCTCCGCTGCGTTCGCAACTTCCAGCCCATCTCTTGCATCAGTACAGAGATTTCTCTGTGATTCATTCAGGGAGTTCTGGTGGGAAAGCGTGCTGAAAAAAACGGACTGAAGAACAACTATTGTTTCTTTGAAACTTCTTTTTTTTCTTAATTTATATCTTGAAATAATAATAATCTTAGTGATGATACCAATATTAGGGTTGTAAATAACTGTCATCCTGTATATGACATATACCACGGCTTTGTTTTTTGTTATTAATATTGTCTTCTTAAATCTGAATCTGAATCAATCAATATGTTTTTCCTTTTTTCTATCAGCTTGACCACTTTCATGGAATATCATATATATATATATATATATATATAAATATAACAAGTGATAATGTATTAACAAATCAGCGTTTGTCTTAGAAAACTCTGATTAATAGTGGTTTTTAAAGGAGCGGTTTGTGCATACGGGCTAAATCTGCAATATTAGCATAACGGCCAGTCTTACATCTGTGAGAGAGAGAGCGGGGGTTTGAGGAGAGTGTGTGGCTTCTCTTTCTCTCTGTGTAATTTGCCAGAAGCTGTTAGGCAACAGTTGCTGTCTTGTCTTTCGTTAGCGACAGTTACGCAGGAACAAATATGGACCAGGATTGTGGAGATGAAATGTGCTGCTTTCACGTAAAAAGCTGTGTGGACGATGGTCATCGCCAGAGATGACGAAGTAGCGCAGGCACTGAACTAAACTCAGATACCCAGCGTCCAGTTTGCGATGAACAAGTGATTTAATTGTTTGCACTTTTCGTTCTGTCACATTGAATCTGATTAAAATGAGACAGCTACTGTTTTACCCAGACGTTTAATTATACGCAGATTTGTTGAAGTGTGTGTGGGGACCATCAGAATAAAAATTTGTGCTGAGGGGAAATGGTGCTAAAGCAAAATCAAAACATCTTCCAAATAAAAAAAAAAAAGCACGACCAGGCGGTTTTATGTTAGCTCGTTATTCCACTTCCTGTTTCTACTTCTACAAAGAAAATACGGTGAATGTGAACAATCCTGTGTGTCAGATCCAAATGAATTTAAAAAGAGGCGTGCACATTAAAGTGCACGGGAGATTTCACACATGCATTTTTCTTCTATTTACAGTCGTGTCCCTCGTTTTGTTAGACAACGGTCCAGCTCGTGTAGCCTCTGTGTAAAGCGAACTAATGAGGTGTTGCTCCAAATTAGGTAAACAGGTTCAAAATGGAAACGGTTTAATTTCATGACACTCAGCATCAGAACTGTTGCCTATTAATATTTCCACACGTGTCTGGAAACAGAAGAAGGACTCGGCGCTGACCCACATTCTGCAGTCGAGTGAAGAGACATAGATTAACTGATCACAGCTTTAACACGTGAAGACCGCTGAAAAGCTTTTTTAAATATCGCTGTTTATTTAATTTCAGAAGCCGAATACGAATGCCAAAATGTGTAACCTACTGTAGCTGAAGGAGCGATCTGAGAGAACACGGCGACTTGTCACAGCTGAGGACTGCTGCAGTTTAAGTGTAGTTGATCTCTAACATCACACGCTCACTCTCACACGTCAGTATTATTAGTAAGAGGTGTTTTCTCAGCCTTCTTAAACATTGTATATTGTAAATTATACAGATTTTAATTCTAACATAAGACATTTTATTGGAAACAAAAAAAGAAGAAAGGAAAAAAAAAGTAGTTCAACCTTGATGTGTGTTTCACGTTTGCTGTTTTTTCTGACCAGAAAAAAAAGCTGTTTCTTTAGTTTGACCTGTTTTGGTTTTGAAGTCCTGTTTGGGTTTGATCCTTTCCTCCTCCGTCGACTCCTCTGAGGCGTCGACGTGAGCTTTTTCTTGTGGTGATTCCCGTTCTTGTGCCGTGTGCTTCTTCTTTAGACGACACAGAGTAGAGTAGAGGCCATGTTGTCTGTCTGTCTGTCTGTTTGTCGGATCTGTCCACTGGGGTCTGGGCACCAGACTCTCACCTAAAGAACCGAACCGGATATAAGGCTCTTCTTCTACACATTTAACTAGACGACCAGGATCCAATTACAGTATTCATCTTTACCAAACTATACATAACTAATTAAATATTTAGTATCTAAATGAAGAAACACCTTACAAGTATTTAAAAGGGATCATTTGTGTAACTTTCCTGTAGAGTAAACAATATACTGTATATCTTTAGGTTTAAATAAAGATGAAATGAAATGGACATTTGAGTAATTCTGAACTGTAGCTGACTCTTTTGTGATAAACTCGCTGTACATACCTGCCTTCCATGCAGCTCAGCTCACGCATCATCTTTGCTGCTTCAGCAGGCAAACAGAAAATATCAAGAACTTCTTTTTCCTTAAAATATTTCTATTGTTTCCTGTTCTTTGCTCATTTCTGGAAAATATCTTGCTTTACGACAAACGAAGGACAGAACTAGCTATGTAAAATATGTTTGTTTGCTGTTTCTGTTCACCTTTAAATAATGACAACGTGGGGACGTATTTCGAACACCAAGTCCAGATTTAAAACTTTAATGTGACCACACTCGTACCTCTTCACTCACACATTTGTACATTCATATTCTGCACAAATCCTGCGCACATCCCAAGATGTCAAAAGTTCTTCGAAGAACACGAACATAAGAGAAATAATCCTCTCCGCGGTGACGATGCTAAATTTCCTGTTTTGATTGTCTCACTGTCTCGTTGTCCACAGGACTTATGGGAGAAAGGTGCTCTTTTCTTACTGCGGTTCCCCTCTGTTGTTGTTTGTCGGGTGTCAAACTAAACCTGTGCATGGTGAACGGTGTTAACGCATCTCCCTGAGCTCTTAAGAACAGTTCTGGTCTAAAAGTTTCCTAAATAGTAATGAAAGATGTATCATTGGCAGTGAAGGAAGACTTAAACAACGCTCCTGACGTCTGAATAAAATCGGATCAAGAGGGAGATGTGTGTTTTTCAGAGGGTTTCATGTGACTTGCTGCTCATAGCCAAGATATTACGTAAAGTGGGGGGTTTGGTTTTGTTAAGAAGCAACATTATGGACGATTACAGGTTCTAGTTTTAAACGTATCTATGGGCATAATTCTGCAGCCAGTGTTACAACCACATACATGACAACAAACCCAACACGTACTTTCTATGAGGAGCAGTGGAAGGACCCTTTTTGCAGAGTTATTGATAGAAAGAGTTTGACCTGGTTTTGCTTAGGGCACCATGTTATCACCCTCAACTTACATGTAGATCCATTAGCTGCAAATGCAAATGTACCACTAGCTGGAGCAGAAGGTTAGTGACACAGCAGGATTGCCCATTTCCATGGCTGCCCCTTGAAAGCTGCTAAGGCCAAACTGCGTCTATCTACAGCTCTAGTGTGTGTAGGCATTTAGTTGTATTTAATCCCCAAATGTAACTGCCACATGTGCTGCGGCTAACCCTGCAGTCTGAATTTGCAAATATGGAGTAAATATCTAATGGACAGAGAAAGTTGACCCGTTTGGCTAAAAATCATATGTAAGAGTTGTGGATGAGAGAAGACCCTGTAGTGTTATTAAAACATGTCCGTAGATTTTAGATGTGCTTCACATCAGTAAAGGGAAAAAAAACAATTACTTGTATATTTTTGTGACGTGTATCATACAAGTGTGCTCCAACAATAATGTCCATTTGTGTAAATGTATTTATTTCACATTGTATATATTGTTCAATGCAAAAAGAGAGACCTATGATTCTGTAACTTAAACTAATATGGGTTGAAACATTACATGTGTTACTCCAGACTATGCCTTTCAGGATTATTACAGTAGAGCAATATCAATTAAAACCAGGCTTCCAGTTTTGAAATCCGTCTTGTGTCTGATTCTTGCAACACTTTGTTATTTGCAGCATGGATGTGTTTCTTCTACAGCGCCACTGCAAAAGTTGACGATCGAGGAACTAGTTTTAAAATGATGCACTCGAGATGACAACGCCAGAAAGAGAGACTTGGCAGCTGTTTATTCCTAATATAATTAGTGACTCAACATATTTACAAATCCACTAGTACTACTGATTACACACATAAAAAACCCAGCAATATCAAAACTGATTAGTTACAAACACCATCACATGGAAACCGTAATATTTATTCTTATCAAATTTAACTGGAAAGTAAATTTAGGTAATCCATAAGTAAGGAAATAAATAGAGCATTACAAATAAAAGGAAATACACAATACTTGTCAATTAGTTGATTAACCATAGAGAATCAGTCACCGGATTGATTGGCTAAAAAAATAAACAGGCATCTATTTTCATCCAGACGGTTTGTCCTAATGACTCTGGTCATAAATAGACTTCTCAGCATCACAGGTTTCTACCTCCGTCCTCGCTGCTTGGTTGGCTTCTCCTACTGGACCATAATAATACATTTGCTACATTCAATAAACCAATATAATGTCTAAAGAAAATACCTCAACATTATTCCAGCATTTGAGAATATTGCAATAAATATGAGAGAATTGTTAATTAGGCACAAAAACAAACTCACACAAACTTGCCCTGCACAGGCACAGAAATAGACGCCCCTATGATTGGGTCCTTTTTTCAGACCAGGACGTGATTTGAGGTAAGAGAAAACACCATGAGTAGCACTTAAGAAACTGCAGTTAACAAGGAAAAAGACTTTACCAGACTTTTAATTGACAATAAGAAGATAAAAAAAAGAAGTAAATAAAGAGCGAATGAAATCCAGGCTGGATTTGCTAGTAGCATTAGCATGCTATCTTGCATTAGCATTAACATGCTATCAGGCTACTTGTGTTTTTGTGAAACCTGTGACCTTGGTCTGTATTTAAGTTTGGATTTTACCTGCTAGCTTTGTGAGTCTCACAACAACATTAGCTCTGCTTTGTTTTTTAGAGCTAACATAGTGGAAACATGTTGAACATCAGCGTGTTAGCGTTGTCCCCGCCGGCACATTTACCCTGCCCCTAACCCTAGTTTTTAAGCTAGTTCCAACAGGAGACCTGAAGACGATCCGCTCTGCTCAGGAAATGCTCCAAAGCTCCAAATAAAGTAGAATTAACTATGTAAATGTTTCCAGGCTTCACTTCAGGTAAGAAATCCATCCTGATAGGCAGGAATGGGAGGAAGGACAGGGGACTGGCTGTCCTACAAGCAGTATAAACAGTCTACAGCCACAGATGTTGTTGCTTTTTCTTTATTAACGTTGTTGCACATTGCAAAACTCATAGTTGAGATTTTCAGAATTCACGCCCTCATCTTGTGTCTCAGCTACTGTTGCTCTGTGATGAGAAGAATGAAAAGAAAAGAGAGTGGAAGCGGAAAGAGAAGTGGTAACAGCTTGCTCCGGTGGGTGGTTAACTACGGTCCATTCTGAGCAGCCAGATCTCCTACGTTTGCCAAGGGCACTAAACACACACGCACACAACGGAGCAGAGGAAGACGGGATGGGCACAGCATTAAAAAGAAGATCATAGGTAAATAGAAGCAGACAGTGAATCAGGGACGTGGTTTATCGTTGGCTCTCTCTTTTGCTCTTTAATTGTTTTGTTAACATTGTGTGTACTACGTGTACTACTGCGTGGTATTTTCCCTTATAGACAACACAACACGGCTCGATAGCTTTATTACATCCTTCTGACTCCCTCTCTTTCTGTCGCCCTTGCACTCTCCCTCGCCGTGTCTTTCTCCCCTAACAGCCAGCAGCAGTAAATGGGATGCAGAGGCCAGATATTTAATGTAGCACAGAGCCGTGGAGCGTTTTAAGAAGCCTTTTTCTAACAGGGGGAGCCCTGACCTGCAGGCAAATATTTTTCAACCAGATGACATAAGAAGATATTAGCAGAAAGAGAGCAAGATTTTTCTCCCCCTCCCTCTCTCTCTCTTGTATTTGGGTTACTGCCTGGTCACCCAGCCCCTGCACATACGTTTTATTTTACTTGGTTGCCTTTTGGAGTTCATTTATTTTATTTTATCTTTGATTCATTATTATGATACGATAAAAGCTACTTGAGCATTTCAGCTGCTGAGGGGCTCTTATCGTTAACCTTGTGGAACGCATGTTAGAGTGGGCTCCACACGCTGCATTGCTAATGGCCAACTTAACTCCTCTTTTCTCCTCCTCCACCTTCTGGCTTCATCTACATCTCTCCTTCCATCTCTGTCTCTCTCTGAGCATCTTTCATGCCTTTATCTTTCTCCTCTGCTATCTCTTATTCTCTCCTATAATCTCCTTGTATTATATTTCTATATTTTCTGATTGGGTGTACAGTATTTCCATTGTGTACAGGAGAGTCAATATCAGAGGAGGTTAGCTCTACTCTTCTTAAAATGACAGACTAATGAAAGGCACGAGTGACTGTAAGAGAAGCACTGAAAGCAGAATATGGTCCCGCTCTGTTACCATTGATAATGTGAGTGGCAGGATTTGATTATTATTATTATTATTATGTCTGTGACAACTGTCACTGGGTTTATATTCCAGGTCAGTGTCATATGCATTAAGATTCACTGGTATATCACTTTATATCAGGGGTCTCAGACTGGCGGCCCGCGGGCCATCTGCGGCCCCCGGGACCGTAATATGCGGCCCCCGTCTTAATAT
>JAUMTR010000017.1:2479504-2508732 GCA_032270685.1 Microctenopoma stevenorrisi
AAATCCTGATGCGGCCCAGCCTCACCCAGACTCCGCCTCCAGCGGCCCCCAGGTAAATTGAGTTTGAGACCCCTGCTTTATATACAGTTTTTCAAAATGCAAACGTTCATATTTTCTCACGCAAAAGCAACAGGGTTTGAACACTGTAATGATTTAACCTGCTGAACATCAGCATGTTAGCAGTTATAAAATCATAGGCTATTTTTTTCAGGAAGTGCATCAAGCTGAGATAATATCTTCAGGGAGCTTATGTACATTTTACAAACATGGACAAATGGACAAATCAGGACGTAACGTTGCATTTCACAGCAGCTGAATGCATTTTAAGAGTTTAAAGACATCAATGGAAACATCTGTATGTATACCAGCTGTCTGAGGCATCATTCTCGTCTTTGCGCAGCAAATAACGAATCAAACTACCATTTTGATTTGAAGATTTTCTACTGTCGGTGGAAAATCACTGCAGCTCTGATGTTATTTCACAGCTCCTGGCTGTGTTTGACCTTTAACTTTAAGAATGACCTTCGGCACATTTATTGTCCGTTGAACTGCTTCTTGGCTACTACGAGCTCAGACCTGTGCGTCAGTTTTCAAAACGAATAGTATGGTAAACGACAGGTATTTAGAAGAAGAGCGAACAAATATGCCTGAAAATGAGTTGAAAATAAAGTTGTGCATATTCTACAGTACTTCTGGAGCCCGACCCTCCAGGTTCGATTTTTTTTTTTTTTACATTGTAGGTTATATCATTCAAGTTAACACGGTTACACAAAGTGACTTCATTCACTTCTTATTGGGTTTGAGACGAAGTCTGGATGTGATTTTCTCGGTGCCCAACAGGGTCAGTCTCTAAGGGTGACCAGATCTGTTTTAGACGCTGTGACCTGTAAAGTGCTAATGTGTGGCAGCTTCACACTGATGGTGTTTCCAAGGCCTCCTCTTCAGGTCTGTATTTAACCCCACTCTCTGTCCTTATGCATGCTGCATTTTTTTATTTCTGTGCGTATATGGTTCATTTTGGCATCTGTGTTTTATATTTTTACAATCTTGTTGGATTCACATATGTGAGCACAGTTTGTGTGTGTGTGTGTGTGTGCTCTCCCTGTATTCACTTGTATCGATGGTACAGTTCCCTTGGGTTTTGCAGGCATAGTGACATGGACTCATGGTGGTAATGGCCTTTCACAGCATCTAGCTCCCCTGACACACACACAGAAACTCAGACAAGGCGACTAACAGATGGAGAAAATTGAATTTGTAATACAGAATATATAGCCGTATAAGCAAGCAATAAACATTGTTGAAATTAAGGTAAATGTACAAAAAACATCACATTTTAGATGCAAGACTATAAAATAATTGTTGCTTATTGAAATCTCAGTTTGACACCACTACGTCTCTGATGAGGTGCCAAATAATACTCAAGAAGAAAAAGAAGGATGGCAGGTAACAGAGAGAGTGTGAGAAACATTCCTTAGTCTGTCTGTAGTGTTTCCTTTCCTCAGGCCTTGTCTGTGTCCTTTAACTCGCTCTATATCACATCACTTATGGCCTACTTAGCTTACATGCTAAGTAGTTGAGCACTCACACGTGTTATTTACGGGCACTCACTCGTGCAAACAATCATTTACTTGTTCTTTGTCCCCCTCGTGCTTTTTGCTTCTTTTCATTAGCCCCTTTATTTTTGCAGCGGACATTTTTGTCTTATTCGCTCTAACTATAAATCACCTTTGTTCACTTGCTTCGTCTCTCACCTCTCGCCTTCTGTCTCGCTGCGATCCCGCCCACTTGTGTCGTCCGGCCTTCTCTCTTTTCTCATTCTGTCCCCAGCTCTCAGTCTCACGGGGTGTAAAGTGGCTTAGGTGTCTGCGCACATCTGAGCTGCATGTGTGAGCTGTAAGAGGGTCAGCTGTCCGTTTGCACTTTTAAAGTCTTAAGTCTACATGATGGACCATTTATTCTAACTGTCTCCTCTTTTCCCTCCCTCTCTCCCCTCTTCCCATCCTCTTTCTGTGTCGATTGCGCTCCATCCTACTCTTAGGACAGTAAATGTTTTAACTCTCCATTATATGGGTCATTCATTAAGTTAGTGTACTTTAATAAATAGTCTGATGTGTCACTGCACGGTGAATTAGTAGCACTTTAAACCCCCCACTGGTGGCCAATGGAGAGCAGGAAGGTTTGATATGACCATATCTGATATGTGTTAATAACATGTATGAGCATTTAAAACGATTTCACTTAAACATGTGTTTAATTTGTGTCCAGATGGAAAGAAGAAAAAATATTTTTTATTACACTGAAAGCAATGAAATTTAGTTCATTCGCATGTGTAGGTTAAGCACTTATGTTGTACACAACCTGTACACAGTTGCAGGGTACAGCTTCAAAACCTTTGGCAAATGCAGGGACATGTGCTTCTGTCTGTGAAACTAGTGAAGAAAGTGAGGTTTAATTAATATAGTTGGCATCTGTGTGTCATCGTATTTCTGAAGGTGCTACTTACCTTGAAAAAAAGAAGTCACTGGTGAGCAACACAGATAATGGGTCAGACAGGAACCAGAACCACCATGAAGTACCAACATGATCCACAAAGGTTCTGGAACAAAGTTGCTGCTAATTTACAGAGAGATGTAGCCTGGTAGCTCAATGGGTTAAGCGTCAGACTGGGATGTAAGAGGTTGCAGGTTCGAATCCCGTCTGACTCCTAATCCATCCCCTACCAGGTGTGTCCCTGAGCCAGACACCCAGCACTAGCTCCTTGTAAGTCGCTTTGGATAAAAGCGTCTGCCAAGCAAAGTAAAAAGTAAAAGTAAAGATGTATCTTAACTTGTTGGGAGAAGCTTCATCACACAGAAAAGTTCTGGACTGGCCACCTCCGTTTCTCCAGCTGAAACAAGAACCACTATAAAACAAAGAAAGTCAAGACGAAGAAACCAACAACGTGATGATGTCACTGAGTCCCAGGACTGAGGCACTTGTTGCAACAAAACATTACGTTTGGACTGAATTTACTTTAAAACAATCAGTGTCAATCTGTTCTAAAATGAGAAAATCTGATAATAATCAGAAAAGTCTTACCCTCCATGTTTAAAGCCCCTCGGTACAGACATCATATCCAACTCAAATAACACAGACATGTCGTCGCTGTGATTCCTGCACTTTCACTGGGGACTGTAGTGAATGCAGCGTTGCTGAAGGCAAAGCTCGCACGCGACACAGTGGCTCGGCAGTAAGTTCATTTCCAAGTTTCTTTTCTATTCTCGGTTTCTCTACATTTTCAACCCCCCACTTCCAGGAAGCGGTCCGTTTTTGGGGCTGGTGTTTTGTTCTAAACAAATGATGTGCATTTAGGCTGATTGCCGTGGTAGTTGCTGAAGTGCTCCAAGCTAATAATAAAGCCTTGACAGGGGAAAGGTGAGTGTGTGTGTGTGTGAGTCGGTAACAGGACCTGGATGATTATGTGTATGTGCATTGTCAAGAGAGGCAGGAGGTTAATTCAATCCTATAGAAACACAGCATGCAGGGGATTGGACAGCACTGCCCTGAGGGTGTCACTGGCCTCAACCCCAATAGGGGGCAGAGAGTGTGCGCACACACACTCAATATGGACGCTGTGACTCGAGGGTATAAAATCTGAAAAGCCAAATTGTTTTTATATCTACTTCCTGCCGCATTTCATTTTTAACGCTACGGAGGATAAATGATGAACATGGATTAAAATATATATTTCTATTTATAGAAAATACTGCATAAAACAAGGACAAGAAAGAAGAGGACATTTAGAGAGGAGTGGTGATGGAGGACAGTGAGAGAGATTGAGGGCATAGGGAGGGGAGAGGGGAATGGGATGAACGGACGGAAGAATGAGTGGTGCCTGTGGAGATTGGGATGTGTGGGAGAGGTGCATGGGTGGAGGACAGAAGTGACCGAAATAGAAATCATAGACGGCAGGATGACACAGGCGGCGAAGGAAAGTGTAAGCGGCAGCCTAAATAAAGCTAAGAACAGCAGAGAAGGTTCTGCTTCACACCAGCACCGACTTTAACACGTTGTGTGTGAGATTTGCTGGTTCTCTGCAATTATGGTGGTGCCACCATCATCAGGCCATGTTCACTTGTTTAATTATCTCACAGGAAAAGTCTTCTTTATTTCTGTTGATGTAGGAGTTTCTTGTTTATCATTCAACCAAATGAAACATTAGCAAGACAGAAGACTGCATGTATTACACCAGATCATATTTATTATCGGATCTTATTGTTCTCTTCAAAATTAAACGTGTATTTAATTACAAGATGCACAATCAACATTTTAAAACGCATGTATGCTGTTAAAACAAATAAATAGCAGCGGTTAGTGAGTTTCTATTCACCACCTGGCAAATCTGGAGTTGAGATTTCTCTTCAGCCCATTGGGTCTAACAGAGATGTGTGTGTGTGTGTGTGTGTGTGAGTTCCATGTGGACAACCTTATATTGTATTTTGCTAAAAACACACAGCCCAACCATCAATTTATTCCACTTCTCCTAATCAGCATGGAGGCAGCGGATGTCTCCATACATATTCATGCTACGCCGGAGACTCACAGAGACGATACATTTGCCATATTACCCATAATGTTATTAGACCTGCAAACACAATTTACAAAAATATAAGTCATACATAAGTAATTTGGAAAATGAGACGATATTAATTGTGCGGTCGTCATCCAGTTTTAATCCCGTTTGTGTGATAGCGCTTCAATCTCTGGAATTGAATGTGCCTGGCTGAATAAATTAGTGCAATCAATGTATGACTAGATTCTTTGTCATGTGGACACACTGTGCAAATCTATGCAAATGTCTTATAAGTAGGGGATGAGAGAAACTCTTCTCGGCTAACAGCTCTTGATGATCACAGCCGGTCTGACACAGCGGTGTGATGTCATTTTCACCCACTCAGAAGAAAAGAAAAGGGCAAGAAGCATGATCGTAGATGCAAAAAGAGGAAGGTTCAAATCTGTTTTCTGACAGTAACGTGAACGAGTTGCCCAACAGTACATGGGCAGTAAGGTGTGTGAGACACAGGTCAGAGGTCACCAGACCAACGGTGGTGCTGTAGGTGGGGTAGTCGTCGATCGTCTGTGAATGGCCGGGTTGGTTGCTTCCTGGTCCGTCGCCCATGTCTGACCTCATGTCCCCAGACAAGAGACGAACCCTTAGATTCTAATTAATACACAGGTTCCCGGTTTGACATCCTGGTCCCAGCTGTGGTCAGTAAACTTGGCTGATGTTCCCTGAAGGCATCAACATGATAAAGACACTGTGACCGTGGGAACGCTCACTGACATGCTCATCTTTCCATCCATACAACACGAGAAATCATTTCCGTTATACAAATATTTCTGATCAGGTTTGGTTTCCTCCCACCATCTTCCTTCCTTCCCTCCTAGCCCCTAGCTAAATCCCCTCTCCTCCCCTCCCCTCCCACTGCTCCTCTCTGCCTGGTATTGATTAGAAGGCGAACCTCTAATCTCCTTAAGGTCATTAGGAACACTTAATTAAAACCTAGTTAGAATGCCTTTGTTCAACCAAAGCAAATTGCAGCTGTTCAAACGCGATTAGTATGATAACGTAAAACTTGTCAGCAGGGAAAAATATAAGAGGTTTTTTTGGGGGGGGGCGGGGGGTAAAAATGTTTACACGATTTAAATGCAGAGCGCTTGAGCACACACTGGAAAACTTAGCTGCTGTAAACTCGAGGTGGTGCTTTGTGAAACTGGAGGATTTAAGCAGGGGCCGAGGCTTCCAGAAAAAAAGTCGTTTTACACTGACATTCTTATGATTCTTATTTTGAAGGCGGGGCTTTCAGAGTAAAGGTTCTGATTGAAAATGTGTCAGCTGATCATTTCACCATTTATTCTGTGACCATCAAAAATCTGATTTCCAATGTGCTGCTCCATCCTCATTCTCAATATTAACAGTCCCCCCTCCCAAGCGTGAGTGTGTGTGTGTGTGTGTGTGTGTGTGTGTGAGCGGCCGAACGAGAAGGTAGCAAAGTGCCTTTAGACCTTTTTCTGTCTGATTCTGCCACTTTATCCAGAACAGCAGGAGGCTGTACTGTCTAATGTGTGGAGGAATAAACATATTCCCATCACTGACTGATGTGATGACGTAATACCCACACCGTCTCTCTGTGGCCGGATCACCGTTGCTTAGCGACGGAAGTAGCGTTCCTCTTCCTCCAAGAGCCACTTGTTTGAAACCCAGACGCATCTCACGTAGGTGGAGGGAGGTGGGGGTGGGGGGTTAGAGAAGCACCACCGCCACCAGGAGGGGGTGGGGGGTGGTTATTTAAACCGTATATTCTTATCTTTGGGGGTCTGCAACAGATGCAAACCGGTTGTGTCGCACTTTTTTCTTGGTACTGGCCCCGGGGGGAGCTCAAGTTTCCGCTACTGTGTCCTCCGCGGGGTAACGCAGTACCCCAGGTACTTTGTTCCCCCAGGTACTTTGTTCTCCCCCGGGACTTTGCGCCCGGTACTTTGCGCTCGGTATCCCGCCGCCTCGCGCGCTCTTTGCCAGATGGCGGCGCGCGGTAATCTGCTTAGCGCTGCGCTGTGAATGAGAGGAGGTAAACACGGACAGAAACACAGAACCCTTGTGAACTCCGGTCTTCCTGCTCCTCAGCGGTTCTACTCGTGCTTGGAGAGGACTACTTGTTGTCGTGGAGCCGCTGACGCGCAGGTGTGCGGAGACACGCAGGTAGCGCGCTGCGCCGCGGCTGATGCGGAGCAACAAGTTGCCCGTCGGTGATGGGGATCCACAGCAACTCAGGTAAACCACGAGCAGCTACTCTATATTTCAGCATGTTACAGCATCTGCATAGATTTACACATTATTAGATTCACTGGGAGTTTATAGGCAAAACACTCTAGAGATGACAGCACTGCTGGCCTCTCTCTCTCTGTGTGTGTGTATGTGTGTGTGTGTTGATGTGGAATTGAAGCTGATAGATATTGTAATAAAGAGAGATTTGGCCTAAGCCTCAATTTCCAACACAACTTGTGTGAAAACCCGTTGAGTTAGCTCAAAAACCTGGAGGCCAGATGCCCGAGGAAAAGACGGGCATGTTTAATTCAATGGAAAATGAAGAAAAGAGGAAAGCAATGTAGCAGCATCAGCTGAGCGCTGCCTCCATCAAGCTGTACATGATAGTGTAGGCTTTGACTGGGGAATAACCTGCATGGCATTTCACTCCCCTCAGATTTGTCTCCGGTTGGATTTTGGTCTGACCGCGTCTCTCGTCTCCTTCTCTCCTTCTCTCCTTTCGCTCTCCAGATTGTGAAATCCTACCTATCATGTGAAGGCTTTGGTGATGGGCTGTGTGTGTGTGTGCGCATGAGGCATAGACGGTGTAACAGAGAGCTAAGCTTCGTAGCTGCACCACAGGGGCACTGGCCTGTAAAAATGCCCGTGTAACCCTGGAACCATGACAGTCATCACTTATTCAAGTGCTGCAGGAAGGATTGAGAAAAAAATCCAGGTTCTTGAAGATTCCTCTTCCTCTGGGAATGTTCCAGAACCCCTGTCGGAGAGTCCAGGACCTCGGATCATGCTAGACCACTTTGAGAATCAGATTCTTGAGTCCTGTGAGGTCAAAGGCCGGAGACGGACTGACGAGGAGGATCAGAAACCTGAAGAAGAGGTAGCTGGAGGAAATTTGCAAAGGAGGAGACAACAATGGGGGAGAGGAGTAGACGAAGAGAGGGTGATGACAGGGCAGAGAGAGGCGGCGCGGATGAGAAACAGAAACTGTCCAAAAGGAAACAGGAAAAACAAGGGAGAGGAAAAAGAGCAGAGCAGCACTGATGGCCTTAAGAGTTTGTCAGCTGGAGAAACAAGAGGTGAAATCAAGCAATGCGAGAAAAGGACGAGGAGGAGGAAGCAGCTTCCAGCCCGTGTGTGTGCGTTTCTCCCACCAAACGCCAGCAGAGAAGGGAGAAACATGGCGACGGGGGGGCGTCAGACCTTCCTGTGGATAGCTCTCCTCATCCTGAGCCTGTGTCTGAACCCGGCGTCATCACAGGTAAGAGTGGCTTTGAAGAGTCACTTCTTTCTGATTAGAGGCTGCGGAGGACGGATTGTTAACGCTGTGACTCCTGGCTTTAGGTCTTGTTCCGTTAGTGAGCCAGAGTTCTAACACAAAGAAAGTGAAGCAGTGTCTCTGAATTAACGTCTGCGTAGCTGAGGCTGGACTCATTTCGTATTGCTGCTGCCACAGACAGGTCAACGTTTCAGGAGACAGATTATGTGTACGTCTTTTATAGGGGAACTTCCCACAAATGGAGAACCTCGCCGCCTTCAAGCCCGTCTCCACCGCTCCGCCTCGATCCACCTGTGGGATTCCAGAGCGAAACAGCTACTGCCAGTCGCCGTCGTCCCAGTCTGAGCTGATGACGTGTAACTGGGCCTTCTGCTCCCAGGAGTGTCCTCACAGATCAGCCACACCTCCACATGCCCCGCTGCTGCTCCCCAGACACAGGTCGGTAGATCCAATGGTTTTTATCATATATATGTGAAAGTGATGCAAAGACGAATAACCTTTCTCCACCAGGGGTACCTGTGTGACTGAGGACAGTAACGACACTCGTCCTGGGGCTGTGATGGCAGACGCCGGTCCAGAGGGGGTTCCTGGGAGGTCCGGTAGCGTGCTCTTTCGGCCTGTCCAGGATGGATGTCTGGTCTCTGGCCCCTCACAGAAGCTCGGCCCGTTGGGTTCCTTTACTCTGGCTCTGTGGATAAAACCCAGCTCTGCTGGAGAGATGTGAGTTTATTTCTTTATCATTTGCAGGAGTTGACAGTAATAATGGGAGAAATGACGCCTGATGATGGTCTGACTGACATAACCTTCACCACGCAGTTTAATCTGTGTACTACCATCTACCATCGTTATCTTACCGACTACACTAGTCTCTCCTAAAAGAAGTGTGCTGCATTTCCACCTGATAATTCATGAATGAACAGAACCTGGGAAGATTCTTTTTGCTGTTTCCTGCTGCTCGAGAACCACGTGAGGAATTCTTCTGACGTATTGTAAAGATATGCAGAACTGTGTGCGCACAGATTCAGAAACAGTCCCATGTGATGAAAGACAACTCCCTGCTGCTCAGTCCGATATCTGCTCCGACACGATACCAAAGCTGATTTTCAAACGCTCGAGGAGAAAGTGAGATATTGATTGATGATTGATGACTAACAAGGAGGCGGGTCAGGTGTGGTTGGGTCCGTATCACCATCAGGAAATGTTGGTCAACTACACGTGGATGTCATGG
The DNA here is from genome assembly GCA_032270685.1 of Microctenopoma stevenorrisi. Lineage (NCBI taxonomy): Eukaryota > Metazoa > Chordata > Actinopteri > Anabantiformes > Anabantidae > Microctenopoma > Microctenopoma stevenorrisi. The sequence goes on from JAUMTR010000017.1 coordinate 2,488,817, forward strand.
TCCACTTAGACATGTCTTATGTGAAGAGTGTGCCGGTACGTTCCAGGCTGAGCCGAGGCGGTGCAGAGTTACACACACTTAGATCAGCTTGCAAACACACACACACACACACACACACACACACACACACACACACGAAAAGAGATCAGTTGGCTTTTCTTGGCATCTCTGTCTCTTCCTCCAAACAGGAAGATGTAAAGTAGGCTCGTCTTGTTCTTTATGTGTTGATCTGTAATACTGATTTATCATTGAAACCTTAAAACTGGGAAAGTTTTTATTTAGTCTTGAATGATTCCGTTGGAGTCGTAGTGAGCTGCCGTTTTACTGCATCTGATAAAAAACGTGTTTATCACAGGACGGTTGGAAAAAGCATTTTAAAAATGCACCTGCTTTGTTTTGCAACTGCCGACGCTCCACCAGCCCTCACACACACACACACACACACACACACACACACACCTTTTTGGTGGAGTTGCCCTTTTAATGTAACGTGAGAAGATTTGATTTCTGTGTTTGTAAACCAGCTTTTTTAAACGCGCGCAGCAATGTGCGACGGGCATCTCCGCCGCCCTGCGCGGCTCCAGAAAGGTTGCATGTTTGTTCTAGTAAGTGGCGGCGTGTTGGGTTTAAATGCCGCTGTCAGTTAACTTTAACTCTGAGGAGGCAGAATCAGCCAGAGATCTGATCCCTCCTTTCAAATTTCATGCTGTGATTTTGTTTGTGAAGTTGTCTGCCTGGGGATTCAGATGACAGGCGAGGCTTGTTGTGCTGGTCTGCCGAACATGACACCTGCACAGCTGAATGCATCTGAATGGAAGTAATATCTCTCCCCCTCTCCCCCTCTATCTCTTTCTGCTGCTGTCGCTGGCTATGTCTTTTGTTGTCGAGACGATCATGGCTGGCATCAAAGAAGCCAGATGAAAGGAGGTCTCTATCCTCACCTCTGTCCATCTCTCCTCACCCCTCTCTTTTTTGTCTCCCCCTCTCTCTCTCTGTGATTTCACATGCCTCCCCTCGTCTGAACAATGAACAGAGACAGACACCTGTTCCTGCAGACTGGAGTTTTCACTGTGCGCCGCTTCGCCTCCACAAACTGAGTGCGGAGTTATTTTTACGCTGTTGGATGAGAGTCGTGACAACTTTGACTCCTAAAGACATAAAACAGAAGTTTCGGTATTTGCAGCGTTTTGACACAAAAAGCAACTTAACAGCTTTTTACTTTTCCTTCTTCTTCGCTCCTCATCATTGATGTTCTCCGCAGGCGCACAGATGCTCAGACGTACATCTGTCTGTGATTTATAGGGTGTGCTGCTCTGGGTTCATAAAAGCCATGATTTCCCATAAAATGTCAGCGGCGGTGGTTAATACGACGCGTGGAGGGTGTCTGCACCCAGCGTGTCAGCAGAACCTCGGCGCTCATGTAAAATATTGATATTCCATGTGTAAATGTCAGAATGAAGGACTGTGTGTAGTGGCGCTCCCCGGGTTTGAAAGCTCACCCTCTCGTCAGTTAGGTTCCAACTTCACTCGCTGACTCATATTTAAATGGAGCGTCTGGGCAGTGATTGTGCCCTTTACTGTGCGATGTGTTGTTTCCCTCAGGATGCTGCTGGAGAAGAGCTCTTCAGAGCAGCTGGTTTTCTCCGTGAGCGTGTCTGCGCAGGCGGTCACTCTGCGCCACGGTCAGCCCGGCGCTCGGGCTCCTCTGAGCGCCAGCTTCAGAACAGAGGGCAAACTCGCACTGGAGAGGTGGACCCACGTGGTTCTGCAGGTGAGGTCCTACACGTCTCGTTACTGTCTGTCTCTGTGAGGGACACATGATCCGGAGTCTCTTTCTCTCACTCTCTGCATGTAGGTGTAATAATGCCAGCAAACATCTGCCCTGGTGCAGACACACACACACACACACACGCGTTAAACAAACCCATTTAAAGCATGCGTATTCTGCGGGGAACCACAGGAAAACTAACTGACCGGAGAGTGTTTCTTTCCTTGTTCTGAATTGAAAACATTGATTTACTGTTTAGGGAATGTAAAATCCTGAGGTTTTATTTCTAACTTCAGGAGTTGTTCTGGTTCATTCAGGCTTTGAGGATGATAATTAAGCATTTACTCACGGAAATAAAGTCACTGTGATTCTGGTGTGTGTTTTTCTGTGTTTCCTGTCTGACTGCTGGGTAGAAAGGTTAAAAGGAAAAGATGTAACTTTCTCTATAACAATGTATGTGTTTATTTAACTTTTCCTCATCACTGACTGCATCAGCTCGACATTTTACAGCGTATCAGATGTTGAACAATAAGGCCGTTAAGGTTTTCCGTAGCTCTGATCATGAAGTGGCAGTGAGGTGAAGCAGTGGGAGTCACGAATGAGCGTGTGTGTGTTTTCTTCTGGTCTGCGGCTGAGGATCGTTTTACAAATCACTCCTCTGGACAGTCTCCCTCTTTCAGCAGCTCTGAAAAACACCAGGGCAGCTGGTGGGAAGAACATGGTCGCTATGTCACGTTTGATCCCAGAAATGTTTCATTCATGTTTATCATTATTTTGGTTAAACAAACTATTTGTTCATTGCATCAGTGCTTATTTTCTGTCTCAGGTTATCACCTGTAAATCTGTGTTTACATTTAAAGCATAGACGTCATATCAGTATTTTCATCTCTGTCCAAAGATCAAACTAAGAACAACACAATAATAATAAGGAAGACATTTAAAGGGAAAAGCTTTCTGCGTGTAACCTCAGTTCTGTTGCCTGTGTTCAGATCTGCTCAGTCAGGTGTCTTCCTGTCTGCATGGCCTCCCTCTGTCTGCGGGTCCCGTGCAGTTAGGGACTCTAAATTGTTTGTTTGTTAGTATTTCAGCCTGTGACAGACTGGCCACCTCTCGGGGGTGTACTCTACCCTACCGCTCTGCCAAGAGCCGCGGGGATTGGCTGCAGCCTCTCTGTGACCTCTTAGGACGATGGATGGATGTTTCACAGCGTCATGTTTCATGTTAAACAGTTGAACTATGAATGGTTTAAGAAATAAGAGCGCACACAGAAATGACTGTGTTCTATATCGGCCGCAGTTTGAGAGCAGGAATCAGGGCTCGAGGGCTGAGCCAGAAATGAGGAAGTTATACATGTTGACTGGTACTTAAAAGGAAGATGATTGTGCCTATCTAGAAAATCCAATGTGACAGTTTAGTTTAGAGCCTGGCTGATTGGTGTTGATGCCTAGAACAGTAACTTGGCAGTCCTGCGTGTTGTTGGCTAAATGTAGTGTTGCTGACGGCTCAATTGTTAGTGTGTGTGTGTGTGTGTGTGTGCCCTGTAGGGATCAGCCTTTAAGTCTATGCCCAGCATCTGCATGTCCATGCAGGTATGGAACAGTGAAGGACTCCAAGGCGTTCTGCTGAAGGTGTGTTGTGCTGGTTTGGCTTCCAGGGGTTGAGAAACTTTGTGTGATTGTGCATTCTTGCGAATTCGTCTTCCTTTTGTTTAATGGTATGATGATGTGATCTGTTTTGACCATTCAGAAGAACAGCTTAATCTTCTTTGACACTCGAACACCATTCACATTCTCCTATTCTCATGCGCACGCACACACACACACACACACACACACACACACACACACACACACAGTCCTGCTGTAATTTGTCTGTCAGCCACGATACACACATTACCTAATGAAGGAGCTGGGAAAACCTTTCCCACACACACCAGTCATCTGTCAGTTCAAAAAGATCAAAACACCAAAAAAAGACGGTCAAAAGGAATATGGATTTCCAAGTGCCAGGAGCAATTCGCACACGCAGACATGTACACGCGCGGTGCCAGGAGCAAGGTGCTGCGGGGATGCGGGTGCTCCCTAGGTAGTTGTCTTATCTGATTATGGTAACGATGTGGAGGATAGTGGAGGAAAAGGTAGCCTGGGGGAGGGAGGGGGGGAGGGAGAGGAGAGATGGGGAAGTGAGGGATGTGACTCAGTGTACTTAGTAATAGCTGCAGTATGTAGTATGGGACCCCCCCTCTCTCCCCTCTCTCTTCCCTCTCCCAGTAGTTCTCCAGCATTAAAAAGCTCCATGATCTGTGTGTAATTAACAGAACTTGTGTACTTATGTACTTGTCTTATGCCTCACAGTGACACGAAGACGTGCACGTTCCCCACGTTCACAGTGGTGCGGTGTGGCAGCACCGATGGTTCTGTTGCAGTCTGAAGTTTGCTTGCTGAGGCAGAATGATTGGACAACACGTGGTCCACAGGGTTTGATTCCACGTGTTCGGTGTGGTTGCTCATACTGAATGTGTTTGTTGTATTATTACCTGTGTGTGTAATTCATAAAACCCGAAGCCGTGTGAGAGCTGTGAAGAAAAAGCTGAGGAAGTGCGTTTGGACTATTTGCTGTTCATTTCCATCCGGCTCACTATAAACATCTGACAGGTAAAAGATGCTTGTACAACTTGAGACAGTGAAGGTTATGGACAGGCAGCAGGCTAATATGCTGTTTGTAGCTCAAATAGAAACTCCAGCCTGAAAGAGGAAGAAAAGTAGGTGTCGTGGTCCAAAGAAGAGGAGTGAGAGGAGAAAAAAGAAGAGAAACGATAAGGGATCATGATTTAAATAGCCTTGGCGTTCCATCTTTTGACTTACCAGTGATTGACTGCGTGCCTGGAGGACCCCCACAGGGGTCCGTCTGTTAGTGCCTGAGCAAATCAGCATTATGGGATGAGACAGTGGCAGGGACAACCAGTCACACTAGTCTCATCACAGCTCAACACGGCTGCATGAATGTTTAACACTGTGTGTCTGCGCTGCCCTGTCCCACACAAGAAACAGCTGGATGTTCCTTCAAAGGGCTCCTACCTGTTGGTGAAGACAAAGAAAGGAGAAAACAGACATTTTTAGGTCAGGTGACGTTCACAAGCCGCCATACATCAGTGTATTGTTCCGTCTAATCTTCCCGCTTCTTGGCCTCCCGGACTCTTCTCTGTGTCCAAGATGCTAAAACCTGTTTAAGCTGAATTATTATTACACATGACCGATGGTGTCCACATTCTTCGTGACCTCATACCTTCCCCTCCCACGGCCTTTGTTTGGCTACGCATCAGCTCCTGTGTTGGTGCTGGTGTAGTTTTCTAGTAATGCTGCAGAGAGGTGCAGGCGCGCTACACCACAATGTAGGATCTACTACTTTCACTGCTCAAACTTTAAATCAGGGGCGAGGGTCCGAATCATGCAGAGACGGCCTCTCTATTCCTGCACACACACCATCGCGCTTCTCTCTCTGTCGCACCATGTGGGACAGAGACAGATTGTGAGACAGACTGAAGGTGAGTGTGTGTGTGTGTGTGTGTAGATGTGCATACACAACATGTGAAACGGCTCATTTTGTGTATATTTGTGTTAACATTGTGTGTTTGTTTGCATTTATTTGTGTGTGTGTGTGTGAAGGTGAAGCAAGGTTGTAATGTAGGGGTGAAGTGGACACCTCTATGGCAGCCCTCTGCCCGCTGGCACAGGAGGTGAAAGGGCACAACACTGGCATCAATTACATAGTGAGAGAACATGTGTGTGTGTGTGTGTGTGTGAATTAATATATTTAGTTAATGTTCATTTTTTCCTGCTAGTGTGTGGAACGATTCAACCTAAGAGTGATATCAAGGCAGGAACACAGTCGGGGGTTCAGGGTTTCGGTCCCTTTGGACTTTTGAGAGATGAGAGCTAAAAATGTTTGCAGCAAGGGTGCTTCAAGGTGGATGGAGGGATCCAACATAGAACATATGCTCCGCTCACCTGCCCTCTCCAGAACGTCACTGCTGGAGTAAAAATGATAAAACAAACGTACCTGAAAGTGGATATGAGATGCATGTTCCAGTCTGGTGCTTGTGTTTCAAACTGACCTGACAACTGATGGAAAATGTTAATTTACTGTAAACGCCCTAATAACACACAACCTACACGGGCAGCATCTGTTGAAGCAGAGATAAGACCGCGCCGATCCACCTACTGTGTTCTCGGCTCCGGTCTACATTAATATTAACGGCCCTGAAACAGAGACGGACACCGCGGCACAAATGTCCACGGTGGTGTGACGCGGATCCAGAAGACGGAACCATCGCACACTTGTTGTGGATCCTTTGACACGTTCTGTGAGTCGTCCACGTTTTAAAAGCGGCAGATTAGCAGGAATGTCCTGGAAGTCTCATTCTTCTCTCTTTGCTTTCTGCTCAACATCTTAGCGCTGTTTGGTCTGCATTAAAATGTTGATGTGTATGTGTCTTTATCTTTACTCTGTTTTTCTCCTTCTTGCCTTTCTCTGCCCCTCTCTGACTCATCCGTCTCTCATTCTCTCCCCCTTTCATCTATCCCCACCCCCACCCCCATGTCCACCTTCTTTGTCCTTCCCTCTTTTCCTCTGGTTCCCCCTACACACACTCTCTCTCTCTCTCTCTCCCTCCCTCTCCATCTCCCTGGGGACAATTTTCTTTTCTTAAATAAACTGTCATAGCTAGTGTTAAAATATGGGCCTTACACGGGGTGAGCGCGGCGAGGCAAAGGCATGGGGCCCTGGGCTGGTATAAAACATGGATAATATGCTGTGAGAGGTAATTGTATCTTTAGCGCCGAGATGAGTAGAACAAATGTCTCCTCTCCATCCTCCCTCTCTCTTTATACCTTTCCCTGCACTCGTCCTTTTTCTATCTCTCTCTTTACACTGCAGCAGAGAGAATATCGGCCGTACATCAGAGCTGCTAACAGTTCATACTGGGTAAGGGCGAGTACAGAGGGAGGAGAGAGGGCTACAGAGTGATAATAGGAGGGAAAGAGAGGGAGGAGGAGAGGTGATAGTGAGCCTGCAGATGCAAACGTGGAGAAGTGAGGATGCATAAATTCACATTACACTTTTGATCACGTGTGGAAGATGATCACTGAATATATTTAAACACATATTTTGTTAAAGAAATGGACCCAGCTACAGAAATCGAGGAGGTGAGGAGAGCGGGTGAGGGAGATGGGCTGGGTGACTGAGGGCAAAGCATCGGTTTCACATGTCAATCATAATTAGAACAGAGGTTTCCACTGTAAAACATGCGTCCATTAGGTGTTTCCGGTACTGAACACCTTAAAGCTTGTTTATTTATTTTGACCTCGAGCTGTCACCGAGGTTCTTAAACCAGCGGCATTAAATCAAACTGCAGCTGCGTTATGACAGCTGTCTGTCTGAGACGACCGGCCCTGCATGAGCCCCAGGCCCTATTTACATTTTGATTAAAGTTACTTTGCAGGATCTGACAACAGAACCTTAGGTTGAGATGTATTTGGGAGCTGGACCCGTACTTTGAGGTGTCGCATGCAGGACCTGCATTTTGCTCTTAGACGTGTCTTTTCATATTTGTGTTTCAGCTGATGGAAACTGACCCGAGTCATCGGGAAGTGATGTGTCCCATGATCTCACCTAATTTCTCACCTCACATATCATTTGAATGATCAATGTCTCAATATACAAATATGTATTTTGTTTCTGTTTCATGCTGGTAAAAAAATCAGTAGTTCTCTTACTGCTGCTACTACTACTACTACTACTACTACTACTACTACTACTACTAATATATGTCTTAAACTGTGTCTCTTCGTATTGTCTCTACCTCCTCTTACTTTTGTTGCCTGCGACTGCAAAGTGAGCTTTGGAAGAGACACTGCTGTCCACGCTGTGTACTGAGCCCTGGCTTGGCAGGAGTGTGAAAACCGAGAAGAGCTTTAGTCAAAATGCCAGCCCTCCAGATCACTAAAAGCTTTCCACTCAGGGCTTCCCTGGGCTTTTAGAAAGGCTTAGGTGGTAACATTGCCAGTGGGGTGGGTTTTGCACAAGCAAAGGGTGTTTGAAACTCCCAGAGAGCACGGGAACCTTTAAGAACAAAGTTGCAGGAAATGATTTAAGTAAGTAATAATAAAAGTTTTCTGTAGAGGAAACATGAAATGATATGTGGCACAGCTTTTGAAATAGCATCATCCACACGGAGAAGATGAAGACGCAGTGAGGAGTTTGGTCAGATCACATCATCACGTGTGGAGACGGGAGGTGGCTCTGATGTGGAAGCTGAAGCTGCCAGTGGTGTTAGTCTGTGACGTGGCTCTGCAGGAACGTTACCAGGAGAAAACATTTTAACTGTGGTCGACCAAGCCAGATACTAATGGAGCCATCAGTGGTGGTGCCGAGGTTAAGATTAAATATCCAGGCTGGCCCACGAATCAGCCGCGCAGAACCCTTCTCTCCTTCCAGTTTCAGCTTCAAGCTTAATGTGACAGGACGTTTAGGTTTACAGGACGAAGGGCATAGTAGTTCAGCAGCGCTGACCTCTGTCCACAACAACAGCATGGAGGGCTGTGTTACCAGAACCAGAACTGTCAGCTTTCTGTTGTGGCTTCAGAATTATGAGTCATTACACAACAGCATTAAAACAATAATAGACCACGTGGGCTTAAAGTTGCTGGTTATCTGTGCAACAGTAGAAGATTCAGTCAGACACCGTTTGCTCTGCTGAATTGCACATTAATCAATTATTAAATTATTCATAGTTAAGCACAGTCAGCCACCGCTACTCGTAGTTCAGTGTTTATCTGAGAGTCCAGGATAACGTGATGCTTTAGGTAAAAGCCCTCACAAAGTCACACATACTCAACAGACCTGGAAGAGGATTGGTAAAGTGTAATGTTTCCTCTGGACCTCAGTCCAAATATGACTAGTTATCAACACTACGGACTTCCTCTTTTTTCCCTGTGTTCACAAAGACCTCTGTGAAGAAGTTACACCGGCTAAAGAGACAAAGAGAGGTAGAGGAAAGGAGGAGGTAAAAAAAGATACAGATGGACGGGGAAAAGGAAAAACGGAGGCAAAGTGTTTGTGAAACCTAACAAAGGGGAGTTGGCTGCGTTTCAGAAGGGCGCATGGCAGCTAAAGAGGATGAAGTGCTTCAGGATTCATTTACATCAGGCCTGACAACCGCCTCACATCTCCCCAAGAGCCACACGGCTCTGGCTTAGAGATTCCCGAGGAGGGCCCTTCTTCCAGCTCCCTCTCCCACAGCCGCGCTCCGACTTCTCTTTTTCTCCCTCCTGTCTCTTTCTTTTTTTCCCTCATATTCTCTTCCGCTCTCTCTTGCTCTCTCATGCGCTTGCCAGTCTTCAATCAGTCATCATGAAAGTGTCTGTCTGGGCGTCTTAACTATCCTCTGAGAGGCAGACACTTGTCTGGGCCTGCCTTCATCCCCTAAAGGCATTTTTTTGACTTGGACTTATTTCCCTCCTCACACCTTTTCAACTTCCCTAAAGAGCTGACAACAAGTGAGAGCGACAGGGCAAGATAAACACGAGGGAAGGAGACAGGAAGCGAGATGAGAGGGTAGGAGAAGGAAGAGAAAGTAAAGGTGGTTATGAGAAATACGGAGAGAGCAAGCGAATGACAAGGAGACGGGGAAACTGAAAAACAGGTGAAAGCATCAAATGACCTCTTAAATAGGAGAAAGAACAACGCGAGCACCAGAGCGAGGACAGAGAGGGACTTTAGTTAGACAGGGGGAGTCATGTTTATCAGTGGCCCCACAGTGTGTCTCCCCAAATCCAGGATTTGGAGATGGGCTAAAAGGAGGAAGTGGGACAGGGCACATTAAAGTTTTTAGGGGGGGGGGGCTCTCATGGAAATATCCTTCTTTTTTGCCTGGGTTTGATGTGAAAGAGAGCCGCTCCTGCTTTGACGGTGTTGTGGGCTGTGCGGTTTTTAATATTCATGCAGCAGATCGGGAAAGGAGCGGAGCGGAGGGGAGATTTCTGGTCAAACAGAAAGCTAATTTGCGGCTGAGGCAGTTTAGCCCGAGGCTCTTTCTGCTGCAGGAGAAATGAACTGGAAGATTAGCCGTATGTATAATTCACACACACATGGTCACACTCGGCACACACACGCACGTGCACGCAGAGATGTTGTGTGTAGAAAGACGCACACTCTCTGTGGGACGTTGTGTGTTAGGCCTTCACTGCCTCACAGAAGTATCTGACTGAACGGGATCCTCAGGGGATTTACCTAAACACATTTCACTTCCAGGTCTACGACAGACGCGGTAGTGTCTTCCTGAACGGGCTTGAGGAGGACGGGACCCCGTTTGACACACGACCTCTGACTGCCAGGCTCTTTGACATCAGCGAGGATGGTGCCATGTGGGTAGGACTCAGCTCCAACGGTAAAAGAGTCTCTTAGTTTTTTAATACTAAAAATAAAATAATAAGTCTGGAGGCATGGGTTTGGATTTTCCAGGATTCTCCAAATCTGTAATCTGTAACTTTATTAGATTGTATACTAAGAGCTGTGAGACACAAAATAAACTCAGGTAAATACAAAACGGAAATGAAAAACTTTCTCAGTTTGGAAAGTAGCTGAATGGAGATGAATATACATACGAGAGCTTGATTAAAAATATCTAACCCTCATATAAATCCTATTGATGCCCAAAGTTCAACCCAGTTTCCCTAAAATCTGACATTGAAGACCTGTTACTTCCCTTAATGTGCAGACTTTACACCAAGATGGTCCAGAGTAGCATCAGCAGTGTGTCACACATTACAGGGTGGAGGTCTGTGTTTCCGGAGCCCCCAACCCCGAAAGTTCAGGCATCCACCAAATGCCTGTATGAATGAAAAGTACTGATACGACTCACCAAGACAGAAGGAACCACTGTGACCAGAGTTCTAACATGTTTAGTTCTCCTCCACAGCAGGACGATCCATCAGCTTCTTTGCTCATATTGGAGAAATGACCTCCTTGTTCATCATGTCTCGATCATAATATCGTAACTACCCGCCTTTATTTCCTCGTAACCCTCCTCAACCACACATCTGTGATTGATTGGTGATGCCTACGAGCCATCTCAGAGTCAATGGGAGAGAAGTGGAGAGAAAAATGATATCCGTTCATCTTCAGGGTGATAAACGAGTGTTTTTTTTTCTCGTTTATCAGCCATTGATCCCTCAGTTCAAGGCAGGTAGCATCTGATCAGCTGAAGATCACATCAGAGCGGTTGATCAATACAAGTGATTGGCTCAGGGGCGATAGAGGGGGTGTGTGTGTGTGTGTGTGTGTGTGTGTGTGTGTGTGTGTGTGTGTGTGTGTGTGTGTGTGGCTGTTCAACCTGGAGGCTGTGCCTGGAATTCTGATCAGCTGATTGATTACGTGAATGCTGATCAGATATATTGATTAACACCTCTGTCTGTCTGTCTGGTGTTGGATGCTGCACTTGTAACTTGAAACTACATGTTTGGTGAGTACAGAGAGAAGGTGTCTGGGCAAAAGTTTATAGCGTTTAAACCCTCATTTCCAGGGTCGGATTGTTTACCTCGCTGCGATTGCTGGACAGAAATAGACCATGATACTAAACCAGACCCAGAGTCATCCAGAATGAACAGAGTTCAACCTAAATTCAAAAAATCAGAAGAAAAATCCTCATTTCATTCACAGTACAACCAAGAAAACGCATCGAATGGTAAAACTTAGAAAACGTAACTTAAAAAAACAGACGGCAAAACAGGCAAAAGTTGTGTGATGGACAAAACCGCATGAGCTCTGGAATACATCAGAAACCACAGTGAGCATAGTTCACCGTGTGGTCCGACTAATCAAATGCAAAAACCATGGCTGGAGAACATGATAGAGAGGACCCGGGACTATTAGTCAGGCAGGAACAGGACAACATCCCCCCCCCTCACCACCAGCACGTTTACAGACCGTTAAAAGAAGAGGGGACGCTACACCGTGGAAAACATGGCCTCCAATTATCAAAACACACATCTGCAACAACAAATGTATAATTCATAGTCACGAGTGTGAGCCGGACTGAAACCTGGAAAACACCACCGGTGAAGGACGAAGGAGAGAAATCCCGTGTAGCTCCTAATTGTGCGTATTAACCGCCGTCATTCCCAACGACACAAAACAAAGAAGAGGATGCTGAAAGAGATGGATGAGAGGAACACGGGAGAAGACAGACCTACACAGAGAAAAGAGAATTAAGGCTTATACCTTGCATCATCCCACTAACAATAGGGAGAGTGCTTTTCAGAGGAAGACATAATCCCATTTCCACACGCTAAAGAAATCCTGAGCCAAAGCCTAAGGCTGCACAGCCACACACTGTTCTAACACACTCACACACACACACGCTCCAGTTGGGCCAAACATGGCAAAGCCTCTCAAATGCAAACACACACATGCATGCACACACTCATTTTCTCTAAAGTGAGGATGTGTTTTGGTTTTTTTTGGGAAAGCCTCAAACGCACACGCTTTCACAGACAAAGCTCGACATGGCAGGGGTTCTGTCGCTGCTTACAGACGTTATCCGTTTTCTAAGAGTTCTTGTCAAACTAGACAGAAGTTTGTTGGACACTAAAAGACGCTGGCTCTCTTTGGACCAGCATCATCATCATCTGTGTGTGTGTGTGTGTGTCTCTCATGTTGTGTCCAGCTTTGCCACGTATGTTTGGTTGAGTGGAGGCGTGTTGTGGGCTCACATGTTTAATTTATGCGGTTTGATGGTGTCTCTTGTGTCCAATCCAGTATCAACATGCATGTCTGGACATTTTTGACCATGTGTTTAGAAAATGCTTGAGAGACATATTTGATGTAACGTCTTTGCTTTTTAGACCAGAACAAGGACTGTTGGGTTTTAGCAGATTCATCTGTAACATGTTTTTCTGTTTTGCCTTTGTTTGTTTGTTTACATGTGTAATATGTGATGGTAAACTAATAACAAACACTGACCGCTTCGCCCTCCCGTAACAAACATTCAATCAGTGAATGAAGCTAGATTTGGCAGATGAATTAAAAGTGAGAACAGTTTAAAGTCCACACTTAGCTGTGTAGTAATCGAATAGAAGCAGATAAACAGAGGCGGAGAGACAGAGTTTGGCTGAAGAAGCACAGCTGTCGCACTAATTGAAATCAGTGAAGCATGTGGTTGATACCTGCTTCTCCTCACACAGGCCTGTTTCACTGGCCTCAAACCGAGCCTATGGTTTTGCCTTTAAGGTCTTGTGCTCTTAATGGAGGCAGAAGTGGACTGTGACAGCTGCTGCTTGGCTTTGTATTGTGAACTCGGCCTTTATTAGCAGCTGTGGGCAGCTTCACTTCACCGCTATCAAGAAGCGATAAGATAATCTGCTAAATACTGTGAAATCCTCTCACTCACTGCCGTCGGTAGAAACCCATTACCACCTTCTTTATGTTCTTCCCTCCTCTCTTTTCATCTCTCCAGGGTCTAATCAGTTCATTGGGCGGATGCAGGACTTTAGATTTTATCCTGCCACTTTGACTAACAGGTGAGTTGGACAGAGTGGGTACCGAGCAGCTATGGGAGAAGGGGAGAGGAATCAAAAAGCAGATTGTACAGAGTAAGGCAACGGGGAAGGAGGGACAGCGTGGAGTGATGTGTGCAGAGGAAAGAGAGGTAAAGGCTAATCGTTGCATCTTAAGATCCACACTCCTTCCACAGGAGTTTCCCGAGAACTTAATAAACGGCAATTAGTGTTTTCTTAGCAGTAACGTAGTGCACTCGGCTAAGGCCTCACAGCTTGATTCAACAAGATTGTTAGACACAATTCATTTCCAGTTTAAACCAAAACCTCAGCTGCTTTCGGGTTTCATCTAAACATTGAAGGCTTCTCGCATTTGTGTTCATCCTCAGAACCGTTAACCCAAACTAGATCAGGGTTGTGTTAACGGTTCCTACCCAACATTTTGGAGGTTCCTCAGTTTTTCGTTGTTGTTTTGGTCTCCGAAATATCTTATCATATTATTTATATGTCATACCTTTCTCATCCTAGTTCACTTTGATTATAGGATGTAGTTTTGCTCCAGTGCTGTTTACTTTCTGAAGTATTGTATCAATAGGGAAATAGTGGAACTGTACTCTGGAGTCCTGCCCAAGCTCCACACCGAGTCAGAGTGCCGCTGTCCGCCCAGTCACCCACGAGTACATCCTTTAGTTGAGAGGTAACTGTTCAATTCCTTCCCTATCACGACAGCAGCTGCACTGTAGAGTTAGTGTTTAGTTGATTGACTGCTACTGTTTACAGGTACTGTATTCCCAATGCTGTGGAGGACACCACCAGTGACAGAGTCCTAAGACTGAACCCCCACACTCACCCCCTCAGTTATATCAATGATCAGGACATGGGCACCACGTGGATTTCTAAAGTCATGACCACGCAGGAACTGGATGAAGGAGTCACAATCACAGTGGATTTGGCTAATGGACAATATCAGGTAACGCATCTATTAATGTACACGGACATGAATTAGCAAAATATTTCAGTTCAGTTCAGGGTGAAAAGCCTCTCTGGAGACTCTGACCTGCCCCCCCCACCCCGTCTCCCCTTCACTCAAACGTGCCCCGTGGCCTCCGCAGACAATGCTCAGGATGCTGAAGATAATGTCCAGTTAGTCATTTGGTTCTGCGCTTCACAGGGCGCCGCTCCTGTCACCCAGTGAACGAGGTTTTCACCCTAAAGGGAATTAACACAAACCTACACTTTGTTTGCTAAAGTCCAAATCAGTAAAACCGAGCTGCTTTCACACATGCGCAGATGTCGGACATCACCCAGACGAAAGACGAAGACGAAAGTAAACTCAGGGAGTAGATTCAGTTCTGAAATGTGGTTTATGAGATTTGGCAAACATGCCATGGTACCGTGATACCACAGCATCTGGGCGATACACCCAACAGCACCATGAAACACAAACCAGCCAGGATGTTGGACTCACATTTACGTCAGCGTTAAATCAACGACGAGGGCAAAAAAAGGTCAATTCAACTGTGTTGCCTTAACACTGTTGTTGCCATTCATTTGCAGCTGTTGTTCATACACAAATACCGAACAGCCACGTATCATTCGCTTTGAGCTATTGTGTCGGGCAGGCACCTAAATGCCATCGCTGTGGAGTTTTCCTGTTAGGCGACAGTATCTGTCCGCTTGCAGCTGTGTTTCCAGTAGACTCATTTTCTCTCTAACTGCGGTGAGAGACAGACGGGGGCAGAGAAAGAGAGATTGTTGGATTTGGGCGTTGTCGACACCAGGGCTGTCAAAAGACTCATCCCTCTTCTCTCTGAAGTGTGTCTGTGAGCGTGGGCAGGATTTTGGGAGCTGTCCTGACGTGGTCGTTTAACTCAAGTCCCCAGATAAAAGACACTTTCTGAAGTTCTGTGTGTGTGTGTGTGTGTGTGTGTGTGTGTGTGGGTGGGTGGGTTTGCACAGTGGTGGTGGCTTAATGCGCTCCCTGCTGTGTAACCCAGTGTCCCAGCCCGCACTGTAGCAGGGCAGATAACACTTTACACACACACTCACACCTACACCCAGACACGCACATGGTGTATGTGTTACAGGTAGAGTGTGTGTGTGTGTGTGTGTGTGTGTTTAGTATCTGTTTTTCAGTATTATTTTGAGTTATCTGTACAGAAAGAGAACTAATGACTTAAAGGCAAATTTAAATGTGCTGCTTGAAGAACATTAAGACGACAGAGGATCCATTTAAATGTGACGTTGACACACAGCCGCTTGGTGTGTTTCAGTGTTTTTTTCAGATACACCTAACGTGTACCGGTCGGTCTTCCCCAGGTGTTTTACGTCATAGTTCAGTTTGACGGTCTCCTGCCTGAATCAGTTCGGATCCAAAAACGGACCCTGGACCTTGCGGCTGAGCAGCCCTGGTTGGACTGGCAGTTCATGGCCAGAGACTGCAGTGTGTTTGACATGGAGAACGATGGGCCTTTACTGAGACCGGACTCAGTCAACTGTCTGCAGCTGCCCAGGTACATGAAAGTTAGCATAGAATAAACATTCGATGTGCATCTTTGTGGGAAAGAGGTTAAGGAAGATTTAACCTTTTTGATTTGGTTGTGGAATAGGACAGAAAGTGCAGTTTTGTTATTTTTGCTAATGAGGCGAACAGTAATGTCAACGTCAGTGCATCTTACAGAAGAAGAAGATTAAAAATAAAAAAGTATTTGGTCTACGTACAGTAAACATGCATGTAAAATTGGTAAGGAGAGTTTACCGTGTTAGCTTTTTCTATGTTGTTGGACCCCTCTATGAATATTGTGGCCCCTTGATGCCCCCTACCCAGAAAAATCCTGGTTTTATGATTGTGCAGAATTAGCTAATGCAGACGTACACACGGATTCATTCATTCATGGTGTCGCAGGACGTTGCTGGTTTCTCGTGGCCACTTCAGTGCTGAGGAGATCACAGGAAAAATTACTGGCAGGACTAAAGAAGTACATGAAGACACACACACACACACATTGCATTTGTGTCAGTGCTCGTACTACCATGCACTAAACATGAGTCAAAAGAAATTAAACGCATACACGCACAGGTTTATGAAGCCAACCACCTACAGTGTCGCCTGGCACATGACCGGCAGCAGGCTCTGGATTGGCACAACAATGAGAAGTGGTGTTGGACCGCCATCTAACACGTGCACACACACACTTTCTCAGACTGAATCTTGGCACCGCCGCTTGCATCAAGGCCTTGGTTGGCACTAGATAGAACGGGTATGAATAGATCACAGATTATGTAGTCATTGCTTATTTTTCACTTGACTGACAAATGATGTCACAGACGACCTTTCCTGGCACCGCTTCACACGCAGTCGTGGTTAAAGTGGCACGAGAGCTGTGCGTGATATTAGTGGCTGATAATTATATCTAAAGGAGAAGCGCCTTTGATTGTCTGGCTAGATTTCCTAAATCCTGCTCGAGTGTCTGGCAGGACAACATGGAGGGGTTCACAGTCCACTTTCTGTCTGTATTAATCCAACTTCGTTGCTTCTTGTGTGTTCCAGCGACGTGCCCTTCACAGGAGGCAACATCACATTAAGCCTGCTGACCCCACAGCCAAACCTCAGGCCGGGCTACAATGACTTCTACCACACCCCCGCACTGCAGGAGATGGTGCGTGCCACTCAAGTCAGGATCCATCTGAGCGGGCAGCACCATAACGGCGCTGCTGGTGTGAACCAGCGACACCGATATTATGCCATCACGGAGATCACCGTCAGTGGCAGGTGAGGAGTTCCTGAATGCGTCTTGAACGACACGCCAACCGCGCAGTGCGGCTAAATATAGCTTTTAGACCTCAGACTATACGCGCGTTGCATAATTCCCCAAATTTCCTGCCATTTTGCAAACTTTTACTTAAGTGGTTTAATTGCTTGGGAGAAACACGTTTGATCGCTAAGTGTGTGAGCGCAGTTTGACATCTAGAGAAATATTTGGGCGCAGACTTGAGTTTCAGCAGAGCGTTCGGGGAGTAATTGTGAACACATCTCTTCATTAGACTGACAGAGTGGCTGTTTTTTTTATGACCGTGGTAATTATAGGATTATGCAGGAGGCAATCATCTCTAACTCTTTCTCTCCCTCCCCTTCCTTCTAAGCTGTTTTAATTAGTAGCTTGTTAGAGTGAAGTATGAGAAATGGAGATTTGGAGCTGCTGAAATCTCGTTTGTGCGTTCTTTATCCCTGCTTCTCCTTTATTCTTCGCACTTCTCGCTTTGTTCTTCATAAAGCATGTAAATAGCTGTGTTGCCAAGAGAAAGTGCGCTAATAATCTCGGCGTGTGTTGTTGTGTCGTATGTCTGCACTGATGAGCTTTTTTGTTCCCTCTCATGTTATGGTATTGCCTCATACTGTGGTTACTGTTACCCACAGTTCCATTTTCAGTTTTCGTTTACCTGTGATTGCTGTCGCTCCTCGTGCACCGTTGTTTCTGTACATGTAAATTTAAATCCACTGCGCTTGTGCCAGAAGTTTCCTCTTAATTGCGTCATTATAAACTAAATTAAGAGCAGACTCACGTTGGTCTGAAGTTTCAATGCAGCAGCTGTGGTCAGAAATATAGAAAATCGTGCAATGGTTCCGACTCGATGAATAAAGTCAGCCTGTAACAGAAAGCGACATAAAGAGAACAAGAGGTGAAAGGATACAGACGGGGAAGAATGAAAGGGAGAGAGAAACAGAATATCTCAATGAATGATTAAAAGACTGTCGTGCTCCGTGTGTGTGTGTGTGTGTGTGTGTGTGAGGGAGGGAAACGTCTGTCTGCTACCTGTTATGTTGTGCTGATAATTCTCGTGGCATTTATAAATGTTGAATGGGAAGCTCCTAATGGCAGTACCGCTGCTCCTCGGATGAGCCACTGAAACGCTGTCACGTTGTTCTTCCAGCGTTTTCATTCGTTGTGTGTTTGTTTTTTCAGTGTTAGACGTGATAAGCTCTTATAGACAGCTTTCTCCCTTCCTCTGTCATCCTGCCAGATGTGAGTGCCACGGCCATGCGGAGCACTGTGACACCAGCTCGACGTCCTACCGCTGTCTGTGTCTGCCTGAGAGCCACACTGAGGGGAACAACGTGAGTAGAGGCCCATTTGAGCTGCTGTGTAGCCTGATGTGCACCTCCCCAGATAAATAACCACACAGAGTGAACTGCGCATATGCCACGTTCGTTGTCCACCACCTCCTCCGGCGTCTGCTCTTTTCTGCATTGCAGTGATCTAATTTAATACGTTATTAGCTCTAAGTCCAGCGTGACCCACTCACAGACAGTCAGGCCACTGTAGCAGCAGCTCTGCATAGATTCAGTGTAGAAGTTAGGTCATAGGTAATATTAAGCATGGTACTGGAAGTCTTTTTGACCACTTTCTATTGTTGTTAGGGGCAAGTTTCACTACAAATGTTCTACACTTTCCTTTTTCCTGAGGAATAATATTTCACTGTTTTCAATATCAGTATGAAACCTAGATATTCCAGTGACTCGTGTCATGTTCTGGCATATAAACACACCCACCGAGCACAGAGGAATCCCCCTGGGGAGAATCTCCTCATGGTCTTAATTAGGCACTTTCCTTTTAAATTACATAGAGAGGACCTCTCTAATAAGTCTCCCTCTCTCTTTCACACACACACACACACACACACACACGCTGGAGCATGAAATACTGTATTTTTCTTTTTGTGCAGTCAATGTGGTTTATTCCTCTTTTTCACAGAAATTGATTAGGTGGAGTTAATTTCTGTGTTGGCATTTTGGTTAGTGGACAGCTATCAGTGAGTCCAGGCTGCAGAAGGAGACGCCACATTTTATGCTGTTACAGTTTGTACATAAATTAGACAGATTAGATCTACTGTTTATGGTGTGGTGCAGATTTCTAACCCTGGGTCAAAGCTTTGCTTGCAGAGGAAACTAACAACTGTCAGCTAATAGTAGCTAATACTCCAACAAAAGCTCCACCTCACTGTGGAACAGGTCAGCCTGCATTATTCACTGCTTATGTATCATTCATACACCGGTGTGTGTGTGTGTGTGTGTGTGTGTGTGTGTGTGTGTCTGTGTGTGTGAGAGATGGAGGACATCAGTTGAGAAGTACAGCTGTCAACCAGCAGCTGTTCACTTACACTCAATCTCTAACGACCAGCACCTCCCACACACTCTTGCACACTTGCATTTAACAGTTTGTGTCTTACATGAACTCCGTCCGACACTAACGTATTTTTTATTAGCACTTCTATGTGCACACGCAATAATTGGATGCTGCTATGTAGTTTCGTTACCTTTTTCTCTTTTCCACTCCCTGTGTTTCCCTTTTTATGCACCGCTTTTCTCTTTCCTGTCCCCGGGTCCCTGTCCCACCTCCGTCGTCTCCTCTTTGTCAATCACTCTCTCGCTCTCACACTCTGTCATGTTCTCCCGGGTCTCTGTTTAAATAATGTCTCAAATCGACTAGAACAATGACATTCCCTCAGCATGCATCTCTAATCAGCTCTTTCTCTTTCTGTTTGTCTTTTGCTTCATTTCGCTGAGCCGGGGGGGGGGGGGGGGGGGGGGGGGGGGG
>JAUMTR010000017.1:2508742-2543270 GCA_032270685.1 Microctenopoma stevenorrisi
TTTTGGTTAATTTCGATCAGCGTCCCCCCCCCCCCACCTCTAACTATTTAATCCATTGCTCTTTCACTCTGTTTCTCATGCTTCCGTCGTTTCTGCATGTCTCACGCAGATGCGGTGGAAAAAAACATCATGTATGTGTGTTTTTTATATCACAGAGCTCCTGTGAAACGTGGGTGTAAACCCTCCTGCCCATGTCATCCGTCTGAGTGAATATGCAGGACCTTTCTTCTGTCTCTGTAATGCTGGAGCATAAAAGGCTGTGGGGAATATTAGCGTTTAATATTGCATGTGTTCTGTTGACTCGGATCGGCCTGGCACCATGACGAATGTTGTACTAATCTGCAGAATTTCCACAGTGACATTAAAGTGACAGAAATGCTCAGACATGTGTCAAGATGATCAACGGGGTCTTAGAAGACACACACTTAAAGTCTCTCTCTCTCACACACACGCGCGTTGCGCGCTCACACACTCTGTCTTTTGATTCTTTCTTATGTGCACTCTGTGTCAGACTTGATCTCTCATTCTGCCGCTCTGTCTCTGTACGTTTCTCTGCCACTGATGGATTCAGTCATACCTGAAAGCTATATAATACATTGTTTTGTACATCCCACCAAACCCTCCTTCTGTTGTGCGGCGAAGTCGTGTTTTAATGCACTTTGTGGAGATTAAATGTTCTCAGATATTGGTGGTACAGAAATGCTAATATCTAATGTTGGTATGATGCAGAATAAATCCATATTACCTCTCCGTAAGTCGGCTTGTGTAGCTTCAGGCAAAGTGTGTTTGTGAGTCATCACAAGCAGAAGTATTTCATATCTAAGTTGTGTTTGGTGTGGCTTTGTTGTACTGAAAAGGAGACTGTGTACGTGTGTGTGGGTGTGTGTGTGTGTGTGTGTGTGTGTTACATATTGACGGCTAGTGGCATTAAGTCATGTTGTCCAGGATCTCTGCTGCTGAAGTCTGCCTCAGCAGCAGATTTGGGGTTCACCAGGTTAACGTCGGATACACACACACACAACAGGCGTGTACACACACACATACTCTCACGCACACACACACTCCAGTGCCACAACCTTTCCAGTGAGAGCGTGAAATTGGTCATGGCATTTAGGATAAGATGAGTTGTCCCCACAGATTAACACAGGCGCGCACACACACACACACACACACACACACACACACACACACACACACACACACACACACACACACACAGATGCTTGTGACAGGCCATCTGAATGTCCACATATCCATTAAAGCAGCCGCCTCACTCAGCAGGTTTTGTCGAAACATTCAGAGTGAAAATAAGATGTTATCCTTTCCTCTGGTTCCCAGGCAAAGACACACACACACACACACAGACGTTGGCATTAAACCACCTTACCACGGGAACAAAACTGACATGTTCTCACCAGAACGTGGATAATGTTACAGTGGACGGACCGTCTGAGGGAACATGAAAGCAACACAATTAAAACCATGTAAATCTTCCTCGTCCTCTTCATTTGCTGCTGGAGCTGTGGCAGGTGATGGAGCACCATCAAAACCTTTTGTATGAGGAAGAGAATGAATATGTGCACTCCTCTTTTAACTCCCAAACACCAGTCCCTCGACTAATTAGCAGGCTGGGAGAGAGGGAAGGTAACGCAATGTTGAATGAAAAGAAAAGAGAATAAAGGGGTAAAAATCCCCTCTCTTTCATTTGGTATGCTAATATTTCCTGCTCACATACTCACCGTAGCTATGAGAACAAGCAGTTGAGGGACGGTAGAGACAGGGGTAAGCGAGTGAGGAAGGGGAGAGGTGGGGAAGCTGGGAGAGGGGGAAAGAAGGAGAAGCAAAGTTGGGAAGACGGAAGCAGAGGAAACGAAAGAGGAACGAGGAGAGAAAGAATTGGAGAGGAGAAATCCCACTCTTCTGCTGGTCCCCAGCGGATGAGACGAGGGTAGTGAGATGCAGCGAGAGCTTTCCGTCGCTGAAAGAAAAGTACCTTTGATAAGAGAAACATTTTGGGGCACAGAACCGCAGACAGACAGGCGAGCGGGCGAACAGCGAGACAGATGGGCTGGAAGAGAGAAGGAAGCACGTACAAACTGAGAGGCAGGTTGCTACTGTAGGTACAACAACAGACAGACTGACAGACAGATGAGCTGGCAGGACAAACGGGAACATGCAAACAGCCCAGGATACAGTGTGTGTGTGTGTGTCATGTCTCCAGAGGGTCTCATGCTACTTCATTAGAGAACAATGCGTTGGACTGGCACATGCACACACATCTACAGATGGGTTTCTAGAATCACGCGCTGCCAACAGACAATGTGGTTGTTCACAAACGTAACGCTGCTCCTGATTTAAGTGCCGCCGTTAATGCAGAATGTTGCGCACATAGAAAGGTAATTAGCATCTATCGTGGTAACTGATTCATTGTTTAAGTAATTTTCGGAGAAAATGCCAAAGATTTGATCCTAAATAATTAGTCTGGTCAAAACAATGTGTTTATTTTGATTAATTAATCAGAGGAAAACGCTCATGGAGCGCGTCTCGTGGTGCCCTTTGACCGGGTGTCTCATTGGAACGGCGGCGGTGGAAAGGCGGCCTGGTAGCACAGTGGTTAAGGCAGAGGGCTGGGAAGCAGCAGCCCCGGGTTCGATTCCCAGCTCTGGCACCCAGGCCAACCCACATACCAGGTGTGTCCCTGAGCGAGACACCCAGCGCTAGCTCCCCGAGCGCCGTCTGTGGCTGCTCACTGCTCCCCCCAGGGCTGATGGGTCAAATGCAGAGAACCAACTTCGTTGTAACATGTAAAAATGTATCAATGACAATAAAGTGGATTCTTCTTCTAAACCACAGTGGCTTTGTAACATGATGGAGACAGATGAGAAGACGCAGTTTTGCATGAATGGAGCATTTACATCTTAAAGAATGAATGCAGCTGCGGGTGGGGGGAGGGATAGATGGAGGACTGGGTTTGGGAGACGGTAGCCTGCTGGTGGTTTCCTGTTGTTCCACTGACTGACAGTTGGTGGCAGTAATGCGTAGTAGAGTAGCAACGTGTTAGCAATGGCAGTGAAGAAGAATGTAAGCCAGCAAACGCAGATCCACCCGAACAATTAGAAAATGTTTTTGCAGACGTTGGAAATGCATTCAGACGTGTTGGACCTCAGGGATACAGTAAATATAAAACATTCGCTCGGCTTTGTGTTGAGCTGTAGCTGTAAATGGGGCCTTTTGTCTTGGATGTTATTTGGGATCCACCCCCCCACCACATCTTTCCTCACACACTTGTGGATTGTTTTCTTGTAGTCTCTTGTCTTTGCGTCCCTCACGTCTTAATCTTTAAATCACAAAAACATTTTTTCCACTTTCCTACATTCTTCCCAACCTCCGCTCCCCTGACTCTCGTACACAAAACAGGAGCCTCCGCTGCCTGTTTCCCTTTATGCTCTCTCCCCCTCCTCCTCCGCCTGACACCCCCTCCCGGTCCTCCTCCTCTTCGTGTCATACATAATAAGCCCACTACAGGTCTGCATGTGTCACACATGGGAGGAACTCCTGTGTTTTTTAATACATTTTTAATCCCGCCATTTGATGCCCCCCTTGTCCACCGTAATTTGTACTGACTGCTGAACAAAATCAAAGGGCTTGTTCTCGCTGCTTCTCGCCTCTGCTGCTCTTTGCTACAGAAAAATGCATTTTTTATATCACTTTTTCCCTTCTTCACCTCCCACTCACACACAGGTATGTTTATTTTGACATGAAAGTGGTCCTGTGTGAGAGCGCTGGCTGTTGCAAATCACTACTCATTAGGGCTCTGATTACCCTGTGCTCTCTGTACGAGTGTGTGTGTGTGTGTGTGTGTGTGTGTGTGTGTGTTTACGCGCATGTTTCTGCTGTTGTGGGCACAACTGTCGGTTTGAAACCATCGTTGTGAGGACATTGTTAATATAATATATCGGTTCGGGTTAGAATTAGTGTGCTGGATTTATGTGAGGGGCTGGGAAATCATCATGCCGCCGTCTTATACAGCACGGAATACCTCTGTGTTTTCTTTTCTATCTCTGTTCTTGTTCTCTCTCTCTTTGGGTTCAAATTCACACCCACCGCTGACGTTCCTTAATATTTCCCACATCTCTCATTCTGTTTCTTTGACTTTGTTCCTTAAAAACAAGACCTTTCACTTGTCATGGGACCTTTTTTCTATGCACACAGCACTATTATCAGTAAATGTGCCCTTTTTCATAGCATTTCTTTACATAAATGGTTGTATTTAGTGCTAATCTCTTGTCTAGTGGTGTTATTTGTTGTTTGCTGTGTTGTCTGTAGTTCATCTAATCTATGTTGTGTTTTCATTAAACTGTCCTGCTGCCCTGTTGCACGTGTGTCCATTTCTTTGATCCTGATGACCACGTAGATGAGGAAACGGGCTTCCATGGCTGCATAACCAAGGCCCGACTCAGGTGTAGGCTGCCAGCCAATAAGTTACTAAATGTGTCTATTCGTTCATTATGCAAATGTTTTGCAGTGTCAGCGTTGTGCACCACTGTACAACGACAAGCCGTTCAGGTCAGGTGACCAGCTCCAGCCTATGAACTGCCGACCGTGCCAGTGTCACGGCCGTGCCCTCTCCTGTCATTACGACGTGCGAGCCGATGGCCACCCAGACGAGCATTATCGAGGAGGAGGCGGCGTCTGTGACAACTGCATGCACAACACCACAGGTACGAGGGGCTGGAAGTGACAGGTTAAAGCACCGCAACTTCAATTTGATTATCTCTGTTTCTTCTCGCACGCTGTCAGGGAAGAACTGTGAGCTGTGTGTGAGCGGGTTTTTCATGCTGGAGGAATCTGATCCCGCTGCGGTAGATGTGTGTCGGCCCTGTGAGTGTGACGCTGCTGGGACAGTCGGCGGCAGCATGGAGTGCGCCCAGGTACACACCAACACAAACAGTTGTTGCTTGATTTTGATTCCAACAAATCCCCCGACCGTATCGACCTATCATCTCTTCCTTTTTCTTCTTTTTCTGGTTCTTGCCTCCAGCTAGGTGGTCAGTGTCGGTGTAAGGCAGGGGCAACAGGCCGCCGCTGTGCAGACTGTTTGCCTGCTTGGTTTGGCCTTAAAGCCTCTAACGCAGACGGCTGCATTCGCTGTAACTGCAGTGACGTTGGCGCCGTTGGCAATTCGACAGGACTGGCTCCCAGTTGCAACCAGGACTCGGGACAGTGCCAGTGTAAACCCAACGTTACAGGTAAATAGAGATGACGTCAGCGGTGCATGAACCAGATTCTCCACTGGAACTTTGACGGTGTAACACACACGTGAAAGATCACACCATCCCCTTAGATCTCACCAGTGAGCCGGGCAACCTCGTGTGTGTGAGGCTTCAGTAAGTTCAGAAGTAAATTTAAGGCAAAATAAGTGATCTGTTCAGATCATATTATTCTGTCCATAAAAAACTTGACTTCACTGATAACTCCTACTCTGTTTCATTGTTGTGGAATAGCATCTTAATAAATACATCGGCTCAGATGCTTATGGGGTTCACACACGAGCAAAAGTGGTTATTCTGGGTGCACACACACACACACACACACACACGTACGTCCATGTCCCAAAGTGTTCTGCCAGCCAAAATAAACAGGCTTTTCTGCTGGCGGTGCTTCCAGCCGTTGTGCTTCTCTTTGTGATAAATGGTTTCACTCTCTCCCCTGTGTGTCTTTGAAGAGCAAGCTCGTATGAAATGCAAAACCGGCCACCGCTCCTCAACCCAACGCATCATGGTTATTGCTAAGCCTCCCTATCAAGGGCCCGTGGCTGTGCGTGCATGTGTGTATGTGAACTTGTAAATGTGTGTAAGACTGGTCTGTTTATGTATATGTATAAGGGAGAACGTCTAGATTTGACTGTGTCTTCGTGCACTTTTGTCTCTGCCTATCTGTGTGTATGAGACTTTCTTTGTGCGCGCGTGCGCGTGCGCGTGCGCGTGCGTGTGTGTGTGTGTGTGTGTGTGTGTGTGTGTGTGTGTGTGTGTGTGTGTGTGTGTGCGCGCGCGTGTGTGTGTGTGTGTGTGTGTGTGTGTGCGCGCGCACCATCAAGGACTAAGCTGGTATTTAATTCTCTAATTCAATGCCAAGTTGATTAAAACAAACTGCTGCAGCCCCTTGTATTTTTCACACTGCTTCTTACAAGACCCACTTTCGTTTTTTTTCTGTCCTTGTTTGTTTGGTTGCTCCCACAGGTATTTTTCAGAAATTAGATTTGATTATGGCAATTTATTACCCGAGCTGATACTTTGAGCGGAGCAATGGCAGGCATGCTTCAGAAGGACGGAATGGAAATGTGTGCGCAGACACAGAGACACACACGCGCTCTCATAACAAGGTGCCAGAGTGCAGTGTGTACATAATAGTGTTTGAAATGGTGATGCATGAGCCTGTTAACCAGCTGGCTACTGATAAAAGGGCTGGGCCGTGTCCCCAAAGTACGTACGCACACACACATGTGCATCAGCACGGCCCGACACATGACTCTGTTCTGCACATTCGATTCTCTAATGTGTGCACTCTTCCTAATTTCTTCCTCCTCTCTGATCTTCTGTTTTCTTTTGGGTTGCTGCATCAGTTTGATTGTTTTAGGACTAGTTGCAGAAACAGGGTTTGTTCAGCTCAACTTACGTACATAACATGTGGACGATCCTTTATAGATGATGTAGCTTTATTAGGAGCTCACACAGAGTGCATTAAATGTTGGCATTGTTTTTGTTGTCGGCCTGCGTATTTACCACCTACACACACACACACACACACACACAATCCTCGCTGGACTATTATGAAATATGATCCATGGTGAGAAATGCATTCATATCCATAAAATCATTAAAGCAGGCAGACCAGGGGAAATGCCAAGTGTCTGCCCCACACTCATGTGCGCTAACACAGGTTTTCACTCCCGGATGTATGAACGCGCACACACACACACACACACACACACACACACACGAACTCTCTCATAAACGGCTGTGGTGACTGCGTTGCCCTCAGGCAGCCATTTAGGGACAGATTGGCTGTCATGGAATACGTATGGCATATTCAAATAAGCCCTGCTCGCACACGCTGCACATTACAGTTTAACTGGCCTTATAGCCCAGCGCTGCTGCTGCGGCCGTAAAAGCTCCAGCGGTCTGGAGTTGGCGTTTCTTAGAACAATTATTAACGGAACGAAAAATGATTTGAAGCAATTATTTGTCAAAGTGAGAATCAGATGCTGATCTGACAGATAAATAAGTAGTGATGTGTATTTCCACTCTCTAATAGGACAAACATATTAATAATGAATGTTTCCAACACTGAAAGGGACGCGAACCTAGATGGTAACGCGGTGTACATGTTTCCACGTTCTTATTTCCATCTTTCTGTGCGTCAGTCCACTTGATTTTTTACCTCCATTCCTTTCTTGTAGTTGCTTAATTTATTTATTTCCTCGCTCAGTGAAATTAAGTGTTTGGCCTTAGGTGAGTGATCCATCATATGTGGAGAGCCTGGGCCTAATGACGGCAGTTTTCCGCACTCGTCCGACGTTTCTCCTGTGCTCTCAGCTCACACCTCCAAACAGAGAGAGGTCGCTTCATGTTCCCCACCATGGCTCTCTCTCCTCTGTCCTTTCCTCCACGAGCTGGGCAGTTAAATACTTTTCTCTCTCTCTCTTTCATCCTCTCTTTGCAGGCCTTTCCTGTGACCACTGTGAGTTTGGGTATTGGAACCTGTCCCACCCAGGCGGCTGTGTCCCGTGTGACTGCGACCCTCTGGGTTCCCTCAGCCCATTCTGTGAGCCTGAGGGGGGGCAGTGTGAGTGTAAGCCGGGGGTGGGGGGGCGGCGCTGTGACTCGTGTGGCGGTGGCTCTTATGGATTGAGACTGGAGGGATCTTGTGCTCCTTGCGGCTGTTCCAGAGAGGGGACTGTGCCCGGGACAGACTGTGACCCTCACACAGGACAGTGTGTGTGTAAGGCAAGTTACTGAGCCCAACTTTTGATTTTATTATTGCAGCTCAGTTGGTTCTTGACTTTGGAAACGGTAGTCGACTGTTCAGTCTCACGTGATCTTCATCAGCACGTTTTTGTACATTAATTAAAAAAACAAGGTAAAAATAAAGTTCAATTAAAGCAACTAAACTAAAAAGTCTCCTGCTGAACTTTAGGAACCTGAAGTACGAGGCAGGTTTTTAGCTCAGATCTCCCACAGCTCCGTTTATGAGTCGAAGAGTCGTGACTCACTGTATATTTGTCAAATCTGTGGAGCTCTGGGAAAATGTCATAACTGATGGTACTCGTGTTCACATCTATCACACCTCCCCTTTCTCCTTTCTCGTTGCAGGAACACGTAGAGGGGCGACGCTGTGACTCTTGCCGTCATGGTTTCCACACCCTGGAGCAGAGGAACTCCCTGGGTTGTCTGCCGTGTGCTTGTGACATCGGTGGTACTGTGCCAAAGGGTGTATGTGATGTGTGGACTGGACAGTGCCCCTGCAGAGAGGGGGTGGAGGGGGCACAGTGCACCAACTGTGCACACAACTACTTCAACAGGAGTTTAGACCTCCAGAGTAAGAGCACGCACTGTAGCTGAAGCTAAAGTTGCATCGACGGTGATTTGTCCTCCTTTGACTCTAAGAGTACCGGATCTTTTCTTTTCCAGTTTAAACCGTAGTTCAGAAACAAATGACAAACTCTTCTGAGGTTTGAGTTGTTTGTTGTCGTGAGAGGCTTATTGCTTAAAAGGTGACAGTGAATAAGTTAGTTTAGTCTAGATCTGATATGGCTTCCGGTGTTGTTTTGTGTCCTGTCAGACGGGTCGTCCCCGGGCTGTGTACCATGTATCTGTGACCCCAGAGGAACAGTGGCAGGCACAGTCTGTGACAGCACGACGGGACAGTGTGTCTGTGCCCCCGCACGCTATGGAAAGGACTGCAGCAGCTGCCGATCCGGTGAGTTGGAAATATGAATGGACAGAGAAGGAAATTCTGAAGTGATTGAGTAAGAAATTATGTGTGTGTGTGTCACATCTCTACTCAGCGGTCGACTTGTTTGTGCCAGGTCTCGCCAGCAGCGCGGTTTCTGTGTCTGTGATCAGTCTAATGGGACACGAGGCAACAGATGTTGTAGAAGGAGAAGCAGCACAGTCAGATTTACTGTGACACAAGTTGTGAATGAAAGTGTTGAATAAAATGAACCAAATACAACCTGAAGTGTTTAATGTAGGCTCAGACACACTTTGTGTTCAGTGTTATTACAAACGAACTTCTTTTCATCCGAGCGAGTCATTCGCTGTTTCACGTTGACTTTTCAGTTCACCCCGTGGAAACGGTTCCCTTCTGAACTGAGCCGTCATATTTGTGACTGCTGGGTCCAGAGTTGTACAGAGTAGGAGGTCAGACAGAGACACTCTCACATCAGTGAAACAGATACAACAACAACAACAGGAGGAAGAAGCCACGTAGGAGCTTTGTGATTGGTGAAGATGTGTTTCTGAGTCTGAGTCATGATTGTTCTCGGTTTATTGTCTTATGTCTGTTCAGGTTTCTACCTCTCTCCAAACACAAGTATGTGTGTGGAGTGTGCCTGCCATCCCATGGGAGCGTCTCCGCGTGGTTGTGAGAGGCAGACAGGACAGTGTGTGTGTGCCCACTCTTCGCTGGGAGGGCGACGCTGCGACCAGTGCCGCGACATGTTCTTTGGATTCAACCCCGGCCTGGGACGGTAAGAAATAGAAAGTGTGTCGCACAGACACACAGATGACCACCGTGCCGGCGCAGTTACGTCCTCTAAAGCTTTTATCCATCAGCTGCACATACACACGTCTCTACGTACAGCAGCAGGTGCAGTCTGAGTAAAGACTGTTTCCAGACAGATGACTTACATGAGTTAAGAGCTGCTTTGACCTTTACCACTCGTGTTTCTGCCTGCAGGTTATCACACACACACACACACACACACTACATGTGCAGGTTACATTTTGTGACGTGGTTGTAACCACACACAGATACACTCTCCATCACCACGGGCTGCTTCACCACGGTGTTTACAGTCAGCATAAGAGATGTCTTCACGGAGCGAGCGTGTCGCTGTCTGCGGCAGGTGACTTTGCCTGATTGCTGTAACCTCCAGTTTTTAGATGCGGCTGCTGCCCGAGACTCCCCCCCCCCCCCCCCCCAGCAGAGAGGGATGGATGGTTTGAGAGGAGGGGGGGGGGGGCAACTGAGTGATAAAGACAATTAAGGAATAAAAGGACAGAGAAGAAATAAGATGAATAATTAAAATATGAGAGAAAAGGTTTGGAATGATGTCGTTAAAGGGGAATCTAGTCAAACTGATAAAGACTCTTTCTTTGTATTGGAAGGAAATGTCATATGAAGTCATAGGTTATTACTGCTGGGTGCTTTTCTTGTACCCAGTCGCTCTATAGTAAAGATTTCTACATCTAAATATCATCAAGAAGTAATTAATCCTCCACCTTCAATCAATAGGCTCCACACACACACACACACACACACACACACAGATGGCTGAAGAGGTGATCCTGTATCTTTTGCGTGTCTCTGTGGAGAAGTGGGTCAGAGAAATGCTGCGTCACAGGGAAATATGACGGTAATTCAGTCTGGAAGGATTAAATATTGGCATATGCACACGTTCACTAACACTGTGGTTTTCATTATGAGATGACAGTATTCTCACTTTAACATACATTGATTATCATCCTCACATCTGCAGACAACTCACTCTGTGCCGTTTGCTCTGTGATGTTTACTTTGCTTGGCAGATGCTTTTATCCAAAGCGACTTACAGGGAGCTAGCGCTGGGTGTCTGGCTCAGGGACACACCTGGTAGGGGATGGACGAGGAGTCAGACGGGGGTTCGAATCCGCGACCTTCTGCATCCTAGTCTGACGCTTAACCCATTGAGCCACCAGGCCGCTAAATGGCACGTAATTATTAAAGTGATCTTTTTTGCCTCACCAGGTGTCAGCCCTGTGCATGTGACCCAGTCGGCAGCGTGTACGGTTCGTGTGATCCAGACTCGGGGGTCTGTATGTGTAAGCTGCTGGTAGCTGGAGACAAGTGTGATGCATGTCAACCTGGAGCGAGTCATCTTGACCCTGAAAATCACTTTGGCTGCAGCAAAGGTTTGTGTGCGCGTGGTAATAAACACATTATGCTTTTATATAAAACCAGTTTATTCATTATTTCTTTCTGTGCAGCACCTTCCCAACAGCCTCCACCCGTAGCTTCTGCTCTTAGTTATTCTTCCGTCCATCTCACTTGGCATCCACCGGATGTCCCGAACTCACACAGACTCAACTACACGCTCATCAGAGACGGACAGTCAGTGCATAGCACCCAGAGTCACTTTCCGTACAGTGAGTAACTGCGTGCTGGGTCTTTTCAGACGCTCATACGTCCGTTTGCCTCCCGACTGATTCTACCCTTCACTTCTTCACCTTTCTTAAGGCTCAGAATCCTTTGAGGACACACGTTTGTCCCCCTACACCAGCTACACTTACTGGCTTATAACCGCTAACGTGGCTGGTTCCACAGTAAGTGCACTGGCCTCCTGCCAGACTTTAGGTGCACCACCTGCAGCAGACCACCTCCACATAAACCTGGTGGGACGACCGGGTCCGACCGCTGCTAGCTTTAACTGGAGCACTCCCCGTAACGATACAGGCCCGGTGGAAAGGTAAGGAGGGCGGAGGAGGTGTAGACTAGCGGAGTGATGAGGTGAGATGTAGAAGTGCTGATTGTCACAACTCTTTCCCACAGGTTTGTCTTGTCCTCCACCCAATCATCTGTTGGAGCAGAGCCTGTCGTGCACTACACGGGCTTATCTACAGAGGCTGTAGCGAGTGGTCTGAAGCCCTTCACCCAGTACTCTGTGGTACTGGAGGTAGGTGGGGCAAACAGCTGCCAAGTGAAAATGTAGAAACGTCTTATTCTGATGTGAACATCTTCAGCGCGTGCAACATGTCTCATCTGTGTGAACAGGCATGCTCTTCTGGGGGGTGCACGTCTACACCACCTCTGTCTCTTCTGACAGCCTCTGCCCCCCCACAAAACCAGCCTCCACCCAGAGTCACTCCTGCAGGGCCGCACACGTTGCACGTCTCCTGGGAGCCCCCTACTCATCCAAATGGTAACCCCCCCCCCCCCCCACAGACACACACCTATGTAGAAAGTAGGAAACACGTCGGCATATACAATAAAGAACGCTGTTAGAAAAACACCACCTAACAAGTACAGACATGGTTCCCGTCATAGTTGTGAATGAATTACACTGCACCAACATTTTAACGAACATGAAACACAAGACTACTAGCGTGGCTTTTAGGCTCGTGTCTCTCAGTGAGTGTGAGATTCACCTAACACACACACACACACACACACACACACACACACTGAACTGGAACTGCCTCTGGTAAATCCTGAGAGCTTTGTAATGGCTCTAAGGCTCAGTGTCATACAAAGCCCTGAAACCTGGGTTCCTCTCCCTGTTTGTGTCTCTTATGTTTCTCCTCTCTTTCTGTTAATCTGCTCCCCTCCCAGCGACACACGAGGCCCCGTCACGCGAGTTTCTCTCATGAGTCTTCATCCGCATTTTTCCCAGTCAGCAGCTCAGTAAACTGTCATTCTGACACTCGTCATTTAATTAACTGGACTCGACCGTTCCTATTTCTTTCACCTCTTTCTTTTGGCTTCTTAGAGATGAACTCTGTCCGGGGCAAAGACACTGACAAACAAAGTTAAGTTATTCACTGATTAAAAGTTAGAATAAACCCACTACATAAAGAGACAAAGGAATCGTTACAGGCGTAGGATGTTCTTTATGCAGCGCTGCATGAACGCTGTGATTGAATCAGGGTTATTTCTTAAGTGTTAGAAAAAATGGAACATGTAAAAATGAGTAAGAACTCGTTTTGCATTGTGTGATGTCTGAAAACACATCTTCAGGTATTTTGACCATTTGACATTTTCTGCAAATAAATTCTGTCTGATATTTGAGTGAATCCTGGCATGGAGACTCACTGGCTATGAAGGAAATGAACAGGACACGGGGTCGTTTATATCACTTGATTTTCTTTGCAGTTAATATTTAGAACAACATTCAGGCGTGTGCGTGCTGCATGGGTCCCGTCATGCTGGTTCTGCTCTGTCCTCATTCTAGCCCAGCTCTAATGCTGTGCGATTAGGACAGCAGCCTGGTTTCCACCAGAGAGCTGGAGGACCAGTCAGACCTTACTCATTATCACTCTGTTTTAGTCAAACGCTGCAGAGGGCTTTTCTCATTATTTGTGGTGCTCAGTCCTGCAGGCTGCCAGCAGTGATAAGTATTAAGCAGGGCTACAGTTTCTATGCTGGATCAGCTTAAATCTGAATTTTTGTTGTTGTTGTTGCTATATTTTGTCCGTTGTTTGTTTTCTACAGGCGTTCTCACAAAGTACGAGATCTTTCTGCGCGGACCGCTGGACTCACAGGGTCATTCCAGCGCCGCTGTTGAGAAGAGGGTGTTCTTCAGCTCCGGTTGGCTCGATCCAAGTGTTCAGCGAACCAACGGGAGCGCGGTATCGCCCCCTGAGAGCACTGCGATCATATCGGGCCTTCAGGCGTTTTCCACCTATCAGCTGAGGGTCGTGAGCATCAACGTGGCAGGAAACGTCACATCAGGGTGGACCACAGCACGCACCGCGGAGGGAGGTTTGTATAGATCACTGTTAAACAGAAGAAACCAGATCAATCTGAGGGTCGTTATTTAATAAATGTTTTGATGTCAGAGCTGAAGGATGAGTCCACTGAAGCTTTTTTAAAGACAGGGTTCCTTTAATGGCCATTAGTTAGAAGTACATTTATTTAGTACGGGATGTTTTGCCCTAAATTTGACTTCCTCCCTTAGAAATGTGAGGTTTTAATGTGGGTATGCTGAGTTTCTGTTCTTGTACCTTAATTAGGAGGTGTGTCGTGGGGGCTGAAATAAGCAGAAGAGCATAAGTAGTTTAAACTGTATAATAATAATGATCAGGTGATTTATTTATTTTGTCTTATTTCTGTCCCATAAAAATGGGCTTTAATAAAAAGTTAATCTATCAAATAGACAATGTACAGAACAAGCATTTGTCAGAGGAAATGCAGAGAAAAGAACTAGGGAGCCAAGGAGGACGTGAAACGTGTGCGTGGGGGAGGGGAAACTCATTAAGGTATTTGAATTTCAAAGAGGTGATATGGCTCATTAGGACTAAACGATTGCCTCCAACATCACTCTAAGCTATGTGTCTGGATAACAAGCATATGATAACACCATTTTAAGTGTGAAGCATGTGACGGCGCGTGTGCGCGTACATGTGCCGCGTTACAGAAGAAAGAAAGAAAGTCATCTTTTTAATTTTTTTACAGCATCTTTCGCAGCTGTGGATCCCGTCAGCAGCACAACAAAATAATCCTTCTCAAGCTGTCATGCAGTGGAATATTTAAATCAATTCAGTCCTTTTTTTATGTATGTTTGTGTCCGTGAACTGTATAGTTTTTAATATAAGTCAAAGAAAGAAAATAGAGGGATTCAGTTTCATCAGAAAAGCAGCAGCTTAGATTTACTGAATAAAAAAACGAACGGCTTAAGTTATTGGTCATTTTTAGTGACATGTTGATGTTAATGATATAATAAAAGATCGACATGCTCATGTGTTCAGCCCCAGAGTTTATCGCTCCTCCAGAAGTGTCCGCGCTGACGTCGTCCAGTCTCAGAGTTGAGTGGAGCACTGCTGAGGGCCAAGGGGTCGTTGCCAGGGGGCAGATCTCAGAGTATCGCGTCAGCTTGGTCACTGAACAGACCAACAACCCTTATGCTCCTCCATTGGTTAGTCAGGTAAGCGGCGTGATCGACTAGTAAATGATCCTAAAGGTGCTGTCACAACAAATGGACTTTTCTGATTCTGTCTGTTTCAACAGGTTTTACACAGAGCGGCGCCGTCGTCACAGCCCGTCTATACAGCGGAAGGGCTGAAGCCCTACCACGTGTACAACTTCACTGTGACGCTCTGCACGAACACGGCCTGCGTTGCCAGCGCGCCGAGCTCGGGACGAACCCTGCCAGCAGGTAACACGAAACATTAGTGCAGAAGTAAGTAAGTGCAGACAGTGGAGCACGGTCGCGTTGACCAGAGGGGGAAATTCACGGTGTCCAGCATAGCTCGCACCTCCTGCTGGCCACGAATCATACACAGAGTCCCAGAGACACACACAAGCCTCTCGTTCTGTCCTTTAAATGTAAAACCACTCTGTCTGTGTCTTAGTCCCTTTTTCACTGAGACACAAACTATCATCACGTGACAGCAGAGAAATCTAAACACACACAGGCCTGACAGCCCCACCCCCACCCCACCCCCCCCACACACACACACACTTTTCCATCTGTTCGCTCACGGTCTTTGCTCTTGCTGCTCGTTGTCTTGTCTTTTTCTGTTTGTTTTGTTTATTCCGTTTCGTTCGGGAGAGTAGACAATGGATGCGCTGAGTGGATGTGAAAACGCCTTTTATCTATAAATACCTGCTCAGGGATTTGTGCTTTTGAACACACTCTAAACAGCTACATCTGTTGACATAGTGGATATTTTAATTTCATACAATTCTTAAAAAGTTCTTCCTTGTGTTTATTGTGATGAATGATGCTTCATATTGTAATCTGTGGACTTTTTATGTATTTTTAATGGCTACATCTGTTGACACAGCAACAGTGTTTATTTCAAGTGATTCCAAAGACTTCTGTCGACTGTAATACAGTACAGTACAATATGGCTTATTGTACCCAGTTGACTTTTAGAATGTATTTTTAACAGCCACATCTGTTACTATCGATTTGTTTCATCCAAAGCCAAAAGTGTCCCTCGTTTCGCGTATAAGAAATGATAATGGCATATGCCATTTGGCAGGTTTTTTTTTAAACACAAAGCAATTTGCATACCGTGCTAATCCACTGGGTGTTGAGCTTTTGTTGTAGCTCCCCACCACACATCACTTTATTCATGGGACTTAAAACTATTTCTCAGGAAGTCACAGATAATATTTAACAATCATTTGGTAGCATATTCTAAGAGAGGCGCTGTAAAGCGCCCAGCTGTGGTTTTAAAGCAGTTTTACCTGCAGTATAAAGGGATGTAGTCTGTCAACAGCTGAGAGGAAATGAGCGCTAAGGAAAAACGTTTAGTGAAGCTTTAAAACGTTCAACTTTTCAACCTTTAAAACTAATTTCATCCTGCTAAAAATACAAAGTGCAACTTACTTACTTACCTCGTTGCAAAATATTCAATGTTTTAATGTGAAATTACTTTATTTGAGTAGCCTGTGTTTACGTGCAGCCTTTAATTCCTCCTCCTCACATCAAGGTTCCTGCAGAACCTTTTTTTAACTGTTCTTTAAATTGCGACCTACATAAACACAACGAACCTTATGATACTTCCTGAGCGACACAACGTTTGCTGGGAAAAAGAAAGATGCACATTAAGTGGTGCTCCTTGTACTGATGCACTGATAAATCTCCCACACATAAGGCTGGGCCATTAGAGCCCGCTACCATCTGCTGTAAGTGAGCAGACGGCATCTGCGAAACCACTGGAGTTACACCAAAGCACGCGACTGAACATTAGCGCGCACACGCAGACAGACGTAGCGACACGAGCAAGGAGCTCTCCGTCCGCGTGTGCTGATGCATCTGCAATTGTTTCAGTGTGCGCGTCGTCCCACAAAGTTATTGATCACGACGTAAAGTGAGTGGCTAATCAGGGGCTGATGGTGATGTTTTATGTATCCTACATCCATAAAGCTTGTTCTACAAGACATGCACATAGTGACACACACACACACACACACACACACACACACAGTCACACTGTAACACCACTCAACAGAACAGGAACTTTATTGATTCACGCATAATTGGCCCGAGGCCCTTCTTGAGGAGAGAAATATGCATGGCAAGGGATCGCCATGTCAATAAGTAGTGTGCTTGTGTGCGTGGTGTAACTGTACGCTGAGAGCCTGTTAAGACATGTCAGTCGCTGTAAAATCAGAAAACACACACACACACACGCGTGCAGCAGCTCCTGGGGGTTGCCCTGTGATTTAGCTGCTTCATTACCATGTCGGCAGCTAAAATTAACCTTTCTGGTTGACTGTTAACCTTGTGTGTGCCTGTGTGTGTGTGTGTGTGTTAGAGCTCACTCGTGATAAGACAAGTGGTTTTCGTCAAACCGAAAGTGTCAAAGTGTTAAGTACATTTCACTGAATTAATAGCAGATACAGTAAATTAATGACATGTAAAGAACACACTACGGCGCGTTAGGAGGAAGGCGGTGTCATGTTACGCAACACACACACACACACACACACACGTGTACTCTGCAGAGCTGTTCCCCAGTAGATGAATGTGGTCACACAAAGACAAAATATGTTTACCCGTAGTGCTGCTGCACTGTAATCGCTCTTTCCACACATCCTCGCGCTGGCTGGGTGTGAGCCGATGTTCAGCGCCATCATAGGTGACATCAGCTCTACCGGGGCCAGTGAGTCAGATATAATACCCTCTGAAAAACTGCAGTGTCCCAGTGAGATGACACAGAGGTCAGAGTAGATTCTTAAAACCTCACAACCAACAGAGTGGAGTCTACCTTCCTCGCCCTCTCTTACCGTGATAAGCCTGTACGGCCTTGAGTACAAATACTGCTTGGCTTAGTTGTTCAGAAGATAAAGGTTTCCCACCGACAATCCCTCAAAACTGCTTCCTGTGCCGCCGCTGCTTTCTCTGTTACGATGATAAACCAATCACATGCTTGCATTTTCATCTACCTGCCCATATTCAAGCATCAGCCTCGAATACCAAAAAGAACAATTTGTTTTCCAGAATGTCGTACGCTACAGTTTAAAGCTAGCTGCATGTTAGTGTGAGTGAGTGTGTGTGTGTGTGTGTGTGTGCGCGGCCCAGTCTGTGTTCTAAATGTCACCATAGCTGAATTTGAATAGACTGGTAAGCTATCGATTGGCAGTAATTTATGGTTTGATGTGCCAGGATGAGCCGCCTAAGACAAGCTGTCCACTTCCCTTTTAAGAGCTCTATTAGATCTCACACTAAAGATGGTCGGCCTGTGTGTCACTGAGAGCTAATTTACTCCTACCCAGACCATTTAGACTATTACTGAAGCGCACACACACACACACAATGATGGAATGACACTTAACTCACACATCTTTCCCATCTCTACACCAGTCCATCACTGGCGATGTTTCTCCCTCCGTTCTTCAGCCGGCCCGTGCTTGATTTATTTATGATACATGTTGAAACTGTGGCTCCAGTAGCTCCCAGTATGTTTCGAAGGGGCATTTAATTTAACATCTAAAGTGCAGGAAGGAAATTAAATTGACCCCCTGTGAAATGAAAATGGGACTTTTGTTCAGTCTGAACGAACAGTAAGTATGTGAGAAATGAATAAAGGCGCGTTTCTCCTGAAGGAAAGTAACATCAAGATCGCATTCATTTTACTCAGGACCAAGTGTGTCTGAGTAGATGTGCTACATATCTGCTGTTTAGATACACGCAAACAAAACACAAAAGGTTCCTGTTCACACTGCGTTGCTGCCTTTCTCATCTCAGCTCCAACAGGACTGTCTCCACCTCGACTGCAGCCAGTAAATGAAACCTCCATTCAGACAGCCTGGGACCCCCCGGCCCAACTCAACGGACCGCTCCCGCTGTATCAGGTCTGTAGAAGCGGGACGGGTCTGGCGTTGTGTACAGTTTATTTCATTTGCCGTCAGCACATTGTCAGCACAGTTAACGCTGAAACAGAAGATGACCTGTCAAAACGGCACATTGTAAAAACACGCAGCAAAAGCAACATTTTCCCTCAGACAAGCATGCTGTGGTCAAACGAATATGTTCTGTCAGTCTTCATACAAGGGACAACACAATACTACACACGGCCCATTAATGCATCCACAGACCTTTGGACACGTTTGGACATTCAGTGTGGAAAAGTAGATCCCGATGTCATCAACACTGCCACGAAACCTCGGCCTGTCCTTCTGGTTCCTCAGGCCTCGAACATTTACAGTCAGGTAGATTCAGACCTCGGAGGAAAGCTCCCGATGGGCTTAATGATCACCTGCCAGCAGTTTGGGATAGAATGTGTTTTATTCATCTCAAGGCACATTACATGTTTCAGTTAAGGCCTTAGAAACCTCCAGCAGAACCAGCTGGGCACCATCAGCCTTGACTGGTTGTGTTGAGTGGAAAGCAGAGCAAGGCGCTGGGCAGGATGGTTGGACCAGGACCTGCATATTGGGAACATACAGCCTGCAGGGACGCCAAGGAATTTTAATCCATAATATGACTTTTTTTCTTAGTTGGAGAGGACAGATGTTTCTCTTTCCGACCCACAACTTCCTGTGGTCCGAGGGACCAGATTTCCCGGAAACAGCTACTTCCAGTTTCCCAGCGAGACCCTTCCAGTCAACAGTGACTTCACAGGTAAGGATGCATGTCTGTGCAACGCGTGGTACGGCGACGCACCATCACGCCGCGGGAGCGGCAGCGTGTGCCCGTTGCCTTGGTCTCTGTGCATGAAGCTTGTCCCTAGTTAGCGAATCAGTCAGTGTTTCGGTGCCTGCGGCTGTGACGGTACCTGGCGCTGTTGGAGCGAGAGCAGGCTGGTGTGTCTGCACATACATGCGCACGTCTTCCTGTGTTGGTGTTGTGCAGTGATCGCACTCAGACTGACAGACTTTCGAATGACTTCCCCAGTCATCTTAAAGGACAATTATCTTTCTGTTTACCAGCATCATTAGAGGGTTGAGCTGCACAGCCAAACATGTTCTGCTTCATCTGAGAACATCACCCAGTCTGACGCTCATAATTAATGACTGCTGATACTAATCAGTGGGATTTGAGCGAGCAAAGCTCTTGGACGCCACTTGAGACTTTGCTGTCCTGCGTGAACCTCGTATCGGTGGTTGTGCCTCTCTCCATGTATTTGTATCTGGTGAAAATCAAGCCATGTTAAAAGTGAACCGCATTGAAATTCATCAGTAATCCTTAAGAACCAAAGTGTTGTTGCATGAAAAACACTCTGTGTGTAAGTGTTGGATCCATGTAGTGGCCTTTTACATATTTACATTACATTAGGATTTTTTGTCTTTTAGTGGCATTTAAGGAAAAGAAGTTTATTAGATGACGTAATAGCGTGAGTCATGATGGATTTGCATCAGTCACATTACATCTTCTGTGTTTCTAGTAACAGCTTTAGTAAAGTGAATAGTAATGGAGACAATTCAGCTAAAATAACCCAACGTTTTGACTTTGTTTGTATGAAGCTCTTCGAGAGCGAGAAATTCAAATACAGATCAGTTTAATATATTTGTTTTACGGCGTAATGAGCGGTTCAGCATCCCACTCTTAGCTACTACTTTTACTTACACACACCTTGGAGCAGGTGAGGATTTATATTGGCATCAGAGTTAAGAAATCCAAGGTGATTTTCCTCTTCCTCATCTGAGACCTCGGTGTCTGGTCCTTGGTCGTTGCTCTCTCTGGACGTTCTCTCCTTATCTGTGCACCTTCAGCACAAAGGTAAATAGATCTTCCTGAGTGCTACTGGCAAATAGATGAAGATCTTTTCTACCGAAGGGGGCCTCTCATCTCCTCCATGCTTCTCCTTCATAAAGGGTAATGGATCAGACAATCACTTTCAGACCAGATCTATTCTGGACCATCAATGTGTCGGCAGTCCTCAAACCATCGCCCTTTTACAACCATCAATACTAATAGCATCATCTACAGACAATTATTCCCATCGAAGTGCACGGAACAGCGAACAAATCAAAGCCAAATTGGATTATGAATGTAATGCAGTGTAATGCCCCCTCGAGAGTCAATTGATCACAGAGGAGAGACTCGTCAATTGCTGATGTCTTGTGGAAACCTAGTAACTCCTGCAAAGACAAGTGTAAAATTCAACTAAGCCGGTTGAATCTTTTTTGTTAAATAGTAAACCTTTGTCATTTTTCATTTAGAAAATCTCATTATACAGTACATAGCATGGAAATGTGCTTCTTTTGAGTCCAGAGTAAACTTTTCTTCACATAAGTTCAGGGTAACATCGATGTTTCTCTCTGCTAGAAAAAGCAAATATTGTTTTTCTCCATCAACATTCAACCTCACTGTAGGAATATTAATGACGTGATGTGTGTTTCTTATTCAATGTTCTGAATGTTAAATCTCAGTTAAGATCTAAATGGGTTTAACATGCAAAGTCACATGATATTTGCCCTTTCACCTCTCATTTTCCGGCCACTTCCCTGAGATTATTTTTGGCCACATAGGTTGTTTTCCATGTGTAGTTCTATATAATATGACAGCGTGTTTCCCTTGTGATTAACGATGCTCCTTAATGCTGGATGAATTCAGGGTACTTAGGATCAGTACTTACCACACTGAGTCTTGCTTTAGATAAAAGAAGATTAGAACCATATGCGATTACACTGTAAGTGCTTGTTACCATAAATGCATGTTAGTCCATTTATCTTCTGTGTGGTTCCGTACGTACAGGCCCATGATGTCACTTCCTTTGACCAGAATATGAGATTTCTTCCTTTTTAAATGGATCATAGGTCGGAACAGATTTTGTGGCCCTGTGGGCTGATTGGAGCGAGGACGGTGGGCTGCTTATAGTTTCACTAATCCAGATGAAGCTCTTCAACCCACAGCAAATGAAGAGCGATGAAACATCACAACAAAATGAATGCAGGAACAAATAGACTTGGATCATTTCCAGACGTGTCTCGTACTTTGTGTTTCTGCAGCAGCTGAGCGGGAAAAAGGGAAATGTTAAATGATACAAATTATTTTTCCTTAATTAATATGATTGATTGCCAGGCTCTGACGTTGAGAGGAAAAGGGGGAGAAATGTGTGAAGGGAAAGTTTGCGCAGACATCATTAGTTTTTCCCCATTTAAAGATTAATCAGAAGAGGCTGGGCTCTTTAATTCTGTCATTTGTATATTTAATGGGCTGCTGCAGAATCTATGGGTGTAATTAGCTAGCTGCCGCGCTCTCATTAATACGCCGAGCTCTGATTAATGCCAGCAGAGAGCTAACATGACTGGAGTTATTCAGGTTATGTTGTGTAGATGATTACACACAACCTCCACTGTTTACTGAGACAGAGAGAGGAGAACGGGAAACAATGCCACCCGATATATATGCATTAATTTCAGTGCTTTATTAACGTAACGCGCTGTGCAATATAACAGAAATCATGCTTGTTTAATTTAAAAATAACTCGTGGTGTGAGTGTACTTGATTTGATGTACGTGTCGGTTATCAAACATTAATTACCGGGCATTAAGTAATATTTCACTCACATAGGTCTCTAGGTCACAGGACTTCAGCATGTCAGTGTTGAGTATTTATTTGTTGCCTGTTCTGCTCCACAGAGGAAGATCCCAACCTTTTCATGAAGACATTGTGTGTTTGGTCCTAGTTTCTACATCAGATCCTCATCCTCTAACATTTGGAGTCGTTTTACATAAAGACACGTGTAGCACTTAAGAGAACTGAGTGTGAACCTGTGTTTGCATTGTTTTGTGCATGGATGTGCTGCCTGCGCACAGCGGAGTCACCTGTCGCAATGTATTGACTGCTCCAAAGTGGCTGTCAGTGTGAAGTAGCACGAGTCCTGTGGGGAAATCTGAAGGAAAGTAATGCTGAGCATGAGCAGTGTCTCCTGAGCAAGCGTGCGTTGACAGCACGGCCTCCTCTCTCTCATATATTGCCATAGTACACATAATAATATGCCAACATTAGAGTTCATACTGTTTCCTTAGCATTGGAGCTCTGTCATTTACTTCCTAATGTGTTTGGCCTGTTTGCTGTGCGTATGATAAGTAAGTGACACAGGTGGGAAACAGGGGAAGGAGCAGAGCTGGGAGTGAAAGAGGTGGAAAAGAGAAGCCGTATTCAGAGGAGGTGCAGGAAAGGGGAATGAGAGGAAAAAGAGGAGGAAGGTTAAAAGCAGAGGGGAGAACGGGAGGAAGGGGTGAGATATCAGGACAGCGAGATGCACAGAGAGAAGGTTAAAAGGGGATAATGTAATGTCAGGTATCTGTCATGACTTCACTCATCTCCGCGGTGACAAGGTCATGAATGTAAACGACACATGCCTGCGCGATGCACAGAATGCACGGCCCGTGTACAGACTGGCTTATGAATCATTTCCATGTATGTTGTTAATCTGGACACACATGCACCTTTCTCTTTCTGTAGGTGACGTATCTAAACCCTGTGAGAACACGCATACACAAATGTTAAAGCTATCAGAGACTCCATGCAGGTGCAGGTCAGTCTTCGCAGCTCAACAGGGTAGAGGTACTTTTACTTCAACCACTCGGAGCCCTGCTCTGTATGCTCCCCGAGCTCACAGTGTAACTGTCTGACTTCTCTCCATGTTAAGTGAATTCACACACTAATTATTTTGCTTCTGATGAACCCCGGGCTGCCTGCATTCAGCTCTTCCCACACTTCTGCTCTCTGCACATGGAGCCGAGGAAAGGCACTTAAAGCCATATAGTCTGTGCTGT
The DNA here is from genome assembly GCA_032270685.1 of Microctenopoma stevenorrisi. NCBI lineage: Eukaryota > Metazoa > Chordata > Actinopteri > Anabantiformes > Anabantidae > Microctenopoma > Microctenopoma stevenorrisi. The sequence continues at coordinate 2,532,404 of JAUMTR010000017.1, forward strand.
TATGTGGATCTGGTAGTGGATTAGGAGCCCGTCTCTTATCCGCACTAACATGACAAGGCAGCATGAATTATCTCTCTGCTCTGTGTGTATGTGCGCGTCTGAGGTCCTGCTGGTTGAAGAACCCACAGACGTTTCCCACATCGCTCAAACAATCCACTTCTAATCGATTTCTTTAGTATATAAATGGGCTGCTGTGTCCGACCTGAGAAGCTTCTTCCTACTCATGTCATATAGTTACCTTTTCTTTCCCGTACGATAAAATGTAGGATTGTAGGAAACTAAAAATGTGGAAGCTCTGCCGACTCGCTCTCATCTCATGAACTTAGTTTTCCCTGAGGTTTCTTAATGGTGAGTTTATCATATTTTTTATCCTGCACCAAATGAAGTTTGAGAGCTCTGAACCTGGTGGAGATGAAGCACAGTGTTTAATTCTCTCTCTCTCCTTCTTCTCCTCCTGCCTCGTTATGGCCTCACTTTGCACCAGCTGTGGGGCTGAGTTTCAGGACTCTGTCTCCAGATGGCCTGCTGCTCTGCGCCTTCTCTCCAGGACACCAAGAGGAGTTCCTCGCTATTCAAATCAAGGATGGACGGCCGTACTTTTTGTTTGACCCGCAGGTATGGACGGATTTCTAATACATTTTAGGGATGTGATATATTTAAGGACAGATATGCATTAGAATAAAAAGCGTATGAGGCAGGAAAGTGTCGGCTATCAGAATGAATCTTTTTCATCCACATTCTTCCAGGACTTCTTACTTGTGTTTCTCTATTTTTCTTCTCATCCATCTCTCGATCTCTCCTTTTCTTCCTCTCTTTCACTCTCTCTCTCTCTCTGAACGTCTCCCATTTTCTCTCTCACTCTGTCTAATAAATGCGATCTGCAGCTCCTCATTGGTTCCTGTCAGGGAAACAGGGAAAGGGGGGAAGAAACTTTGAAAGTGTGTCAACGTTTGAATTGGACTGCAATTAACTCATTCCCTGCAGTCACCACGCGTGAATACCAATTGCAAGCTAATTAAGCTTTGCACCCCTGCACGCACACACACACACACACACACACACACACACACACACACACACAGCATTGCCTCCCTTATCCATCCATACAGACACATGTAGAGGGGTTAAAGAGTCAACGACTCCGATGATGAAAGCGATGATGGGAGATGATTACACATACTTCCATGAGGCCACCAACTAATTACACACTCAAACAAACGCATACTTACACTTTCCGCTCTCATCGACTTCACTATTCAACAGTTGTTATCAAAAAGCCTTCATCAAAACTTCGCTCTGGCTCATGTGTGTGTGTGTGTGTGTGTGTGTGTGTGTGCGCGCACAGGGCAGGTATCCCTGAGTAGATCCCGGTTGACTCGCTGTGTCTGTGGTTTTGTGCGCAAGTATTTGTGTGTCTTCTCCAACTGGGTTGATTCCTTTGTTTACGCAAGTTTGGGGTAATTAACAGTGGGAGTGGTGTCACGGCTTATTAGTGTTCCCCTAGATACATATAGCTAGGCCCATTACTTCCCCCTATTAGCCTGTTGAGCTAGCCTAATGGGATTACTAGTGCGGGGGGGGGGTAATTTAGCATGACACAGGGAAGTGATATGCTCATAAATATGTGCACGTGTCCGCTGCCACACGCACACACATCAACACACAAACATTCCCTCTGAACTTGCAACACACTGACTGACTGACGTTTCATGAGCTGAGGGAGCTTCAGTCCAACCTCGACAGGTAGATTTCAGGTGAACAGCCCGTTTTCTTACCTGGGGGGTATCTTCAAACAGAGGCACAACAATCAGTACAACGGCTGCTGTGTCACTGGGCCGAGGCGAGAGGAGACTGTGGTCAGGTCTGTGTTATTTTCCTGCCTTCAGCTCTTTCTTCAGCGATAAAGTGAGGTTTTACACACACACACACACACACACACTAACTGTGAGGTGGCTTTAACCAGCGCTGTGTTTGACACAGCGAAAGCACTCGCTCAGCGTAAGCCAGAGCGAGTCCACTGGAGGAACTGTGCTGCGACTGCCTTGCTTCGGGGCACCTCTCTAGTCGTTTGTCAGACCTCTGTGTTGGTTCTCCCGCTCCCCGTGCGGGTGTGTTTGTGCGCATGTCTAACACGGAGAGACAAAGACGAGAGTCCTCCCTTGTTGTCTTGTTAAGCAGAGCTGTCTGGTAGTAAAGATGTCAGATGCTGATATACTCTGGCATTCATACATTTATTGATCTCATCATTAAATCTTCATCACTGTGTGTATACAGTGTGTGTGTGTGTGTGTGTGTGTGTACTGTATATCACTCAGTGTGCGTAAACTCTCGTTTTACTGCACTACTCTTTGCCTACTGGCTAAAAGCTGATCACAACAATGATGTCATACTTAATAGGCAGCAAAAAGCCCCTTAACAACACTTTGATGGTTATACGTGCGTGTTCTCGTCCTGTATATATGTTTAGTGCTTCACCTTGTGCGTCCAGCACAGTGATAAGTAAGCAGGTTTGGAAAGTAGTGCGAAGGTCACGCTGCAGCCTGACCTCAGCGAAGCGCGACCGTATGTGGTGAAGTTCGTGCTTGTGTTTTTACCATATGTAGGGCTCAGCGGTGGCTGTGAGAGCACAGGGTGACGGAGGGCGCCGCTACGATGACGGACAGTGGCACCGCATCGTAGCAACGAGGCGAGGGGCCGTGGGAACAATCGTTGTGAACGATCAATACAGCGGTAACACTTCTCATATTCATACCGAGCTCTGTGTGAGTATTTATCTTATACATGCACGTTGTGCGAGGCTGTAAGTACAGTGTCTGTGTGTACGTGTGTAAATCTCCCAGCTCCACATGAAGGTATTAGCCAGGTTAATCCCAGCCACTCTGTGTCTGATGAGAAAAATTACTGCTTCACACAGGAAACACTCGAGGTTCTCCATGTTCTCGAACCCTAACAGAAGCTGGATGAGCAGAACCCCCCCCCCACACACACACACACACACACACACACACTTTTAACCCTCTACTCTGTGTTTACCTTTATTTTGTGTCCCATCCCTCTTTGTTCCCCAAATACTGTGATATCATGTTTGATCTGATCTGTGAGATAAATCACACTGACGTGTTTGTGTGTGTGTGTGTGTGTGTGTGTGTGTCACCACCAGGACATGCAACGGCTTCTAGTGGCAGCACCATCATTGGTGAGAACACAGGGGTGTTCATTGGAGGACTGCCTGAGGACTTTACTCTGCTAAGAGAGGATTCAGGTAAACCTTCAGGAAGACTTTGTGTGGACTGTGCTCTTCTGTTCTCTGGGTCAGTGGGACAGTTTATGTCATATAGTGAAGCGCTGACGCTGCTACGTTCCTGTGATTGTTACATGTTAAAATTACCTTTTTTTGACGGACAGTCGAGTGACGCTTGTCTTCTCCTCTTGTCCGTTACCCTCGTCGGCCCCACTAGGAGATGCTCGGCCCGTGCTACAGGGTTTCTCTGGTTGCCTCAGAGATGTGAGTTTTAAGATGACTGACAGCCCATCGGAGCGGTGGACGTCCCTGGACTGGACTAAAGCCACTAAGAAGGTGGCAGCGTACGAAAACTGGGAGGGATGCCTTTCTCAGACTGTGGGTGGAGCTCACTTTCTGGGTCACGGTAGGATCCCTCGGCTCGTTGTAAAGCTGTGCACACTGGCATCACTACACCCCACAGAGCTACACGCCCGTTAGGGGCCGAACTGAAACACAGTATATCAGACACGTGTCAGAAACACAGAGGAAGCACGCTGGACGAGCAGCTGCATTCAGGGACAGGCCCCCCTCCACCGGTGACACTGTGAATGTGATGCTTGCTGCAGACACTGGCTGAAAAGATGATGATGATGATAAGTTACTTGGCCTCTGTGTGAAGGATCAGTGTCATATCCTCTAACAGTTCTAACATTTCCTCTTCGGCTCAGGTTACTTGGAACTGAGCAGAGATGTCTTCAGCGGAGGACGGGACTTTGACATTGCACTGGATTTCAGAACTGATCAACTCAATGCACTTCTGCTGTTCACCTACAGCTCACAGACTGAAGACTACATGCTGGTGAGGAGCGTTTGGGTTCGTAGTCTAAATGCTGAAACTGCATTAACATGACGGAGAACTGGGCGATGACGCAGTACTCTGTGTCTACAGGTGGAGCTGGAGGCCGGGCTCCTGTCTTTCATTCTTGCATCTCAGGGTCACGTGACTGAACTCAGCATGTGGGTGGGGCTCAGCTACTGTGACGGAGACTGGAAGCGGTTCAAGTTGGCGAAACGTGGCTCACTCATCTCCGCCTCAGTCGATGACTGGGCGGAGGAGACCAGAGGAGTGGGGGGACCCGTCACTCTGACAGTTGACTCGCCCTTGTACTTGGGGGGCGTGCCCATGGAGCTCGAACATGCGTCTCTGGACAGTCGAAGTCACAGACACGGTGGGATTATATGTCACACAGAAAATGTTGGTGGACTGTCTCCTCATTTCATGTCCCCTTTCTTTTCCTCCGCTGCTTCCTCTCCCACAGGCCTAGGAGGCTGCATCAGAGGCCTTACCATGCACAGCGATGACACAGACCCTCATGTCAGTCCAAGTATCAACCTCTCCGTTGTCTCCCGCCGTTCCGTTAGAGTCGACTTAAACGGCTGTCCCGTCGGCGAAAGCCGGTACAACTGCAGAGGAAACGATTCAGTGCTGGTGTATAGCGGAGGACAGACACAGGCCACCGATTCTAACCTACAGCCGTTCACTGGTAACCACGCACATCATACACCTGAACACATTTTCTGTGGATCTTTGCATTTTTATGCAAATAATCTATGTCTTCTCTTTTTTCTGTTTGTGTATGTGTGCGCACACACACACACACACATCTGTCCAGAGTACTTGTACAGGTTTGTAGCACTGGCTGCGGGAGGTGGGGCAGCAGGACCTTGGCAGAGAGCTCGCACCCGAGGCAGAGGTGAGACCGTGTATGTGAGAGAGGGCATGTTTCATTCACAAAACCATAAAACGTAGGATTTTACCCGAATAGCTGGAACCAAACCTTCAGTCATTTAGTCAGATGCATTTTGGTTGCGTTCGTTTCAGTGTTTCTCTGTGTTCGTCGGAGGTTTCGGGTGTAAACACACTGCCTTTAACTGTACAGTATATGAGAATTAGCTAAAGCCAGTGATGTTACACGTTCCTGACTGTGTGAGAGATTGATAAGGCCACTGTAAAGGGCATCCCAGTAAAAGGCTGTTAACCCACACTGGCCTTCGTGGTCTCCTGTGTAATATAAAGCTGCTCGTTAGTAACGAACGATACACTGGCAGGTCTCAGTGCACCGCGCTATGACCAGAGAGAGAAATGGAGGGGGAGCTGGAGACATTAAGAAGTGAGACAATAAGAGGAGGCTGGGGACGAGGACTGACAGGAAATGTGCAAGGAGTCAAAGAGGGGCAGAAGATGAGGATGGACAGCGAGGAGAGGCGGGGATGATGCGATGCAACATACTGGTCCAGGAAATGATGAGTACAACACGGCCGAGTCCAGGTTAAACCGGGAGGAGACCATTCAGGAGCACCGGGGGTGTCGGAGAGAGAAAGAAGGGGAGTGCCAGAGGAAGGATGGAGGCTGATTGCTGTGAAATATCGCCTAGAATGAATGGCTGCGTGAAAAAGTTACTGCTCTCATAAATAGTATTTATGCTAATGGTGAGCTATGATTTACTGGACCTATTAAAAGACGCAGACGTTGGACGGATGCTTTTTTTTAACCTCCTAGCGTGGTTTTTTGTTTGTGACGTTTACTGCAGTTCTTTTGTTTCTCGTCACCTTACTTGTTTTTTTATGTATTACATGGGTTAATTTTGGTATGTGGTGATTTATCTCCTTCTCTATTTGGGTCCTTGTTCTCTCTCTCTCTCTCTCTCTCTCTCTAGTACCCAGGTCTGTTCCTCTTCCCACCACCGTCCGGAGCCTAAATGGCTTCAGTGCCGAGGTGAGCTGGACGCCGCCCACTGGTGACATCAGAGGACTGATTGACAGATACGAGTTGAAGGCCTACAGCAGAGACCATCCAGAAGCCCCCCCCGTCGAGGCCGTGTACCTGGCTAATGGAAACTTCACAGGTACAGTCTGACATGTTTGTGTGTAGTTCACATGATGAGAACGTTCCTAAACTTTAACACGTCGTGTAACATGAATCTGCCGCGCTGGTCTCCCGCCAGCTTCCTGTGAGGCCTGTAAGCACCTCTTGACCTTTGGTGAAATGATATTCACGCTGCCCTTTTTCACTTCGTCTCCTTCCTCACCACACATGCGCTGTCCCGGGCAGCCCTGTTAATGTCTCCTTGGCAAGTCCCCAGCTTTAGGAGACTGTCTCCATTTGGAACAAGACACTTAGGACTACCCCAATGATGTCATACTCTGGCGTTGCTCCTTCTCTCTCTCCCGTGTTGCTCACTTTCCGATCTTCGCTCGCTTCGTCTTTTATGATGATGATGATGTCTGCGTCTGCTGCTGCGATTCGTCCCTCCCCTCGTCCAGTCTTCCATGTCTCCAGGCAAATATGAAGATGAGCTCTCTGTCTCTGTCTTTCTCTGTGTCTTTTCCTGCTGCTCCCCGTTCCCTCCCTCTCTCTTTGCCAGACATCAAGTCCACCGCGATAAGGCTTCTTGTTAATTTATGACGGCCTCGACACCTGACTGCAGAATTACACCAACGGCTAAAAAACACAGAAAGCAAATGAGGGTGTAATGGCAGCGGAGTGGGGCCCTGGCCCCTAATTGAATTAAAAGACGGAGAGAGAGAGAGCTGAAGGAAGAAATGGAGAGAGAGAGAAAAGACTGAGGAGGCTGATGAGAGTTAGAGGGGGTGGAGCTGAAGAGAGGGGATGTAAAAAAGGGTGACTTAGGAAATATGGAACGGGCCGAGACGACTGGGACAAAAGCATCAAAGAGGGACGACTGAAGCTTTACAATTAGATCGGACTTTGCCAAACGCAGGAAATTTGCTTAGCAACAGTGGTGGATGCAAACAAGTGAAGCATTTCAAATGCGCCGCTGACGTAGGTTTACTGTCTCACCAGAGGGAGACAGGAAAAGTCGTTTGGCCACTAAGACAAGGTTACCACAAAGGTGTGGTGACGGTCACAGTTTGTGAAGGATGTCGTATTATTGGGGCACCACGACAGATCAGCGGACATGACACAGAAACCCCGCAGCAGCGCTGCCAGAGGTGCAGCACCACAGGTGCAGCATCAGTCCAAACAACAAGGAGATCAATAAAGTATTAATTGTTACAAGTGCTGCAAAGCTTTTATTACGTCTGACACATTGAATGAAGTGGTTTTCTACCAACATCAGTTGGTAGTTACCAACAACTCCCTTTGTGTGTGTGTGTGTTCCTTCGTCTTCGTCCCTGCCTGACCAGTTCATGTCCTCCTCCTCTGTAGGTGTGTTGTCAGGTCTCACTCCGGCCACTCGATACACTGTCACTGTGAGCGCCTGTGGTCCTATCGGTTGCTCTGAGAGTCTTCATAATGACAGTGGTGATGATAACGATTTGAGATCGAGCCTCACAACCCCGGAGGAAGGTAAAGAAAACACACACGTGCTCCCATCAGCCCAACTTCTCTCTCTGTCTTTTGTTTCCTCACAGACGCACGTCTGGACACACTCTTTAAACGCTGTCATCCTTTCTCGTCAGTGACAGAGAGTATTAGTTGGTGAGAGAAAGGAGGGACTGTGAGATAAAGAGTAACAAGTCCTACTGGAATAAACAGGGGCAGTGAAGGCGGAAGAAGACGTACGATGGCCGGATAGGGCAACACACAAACTGATAGCGAATGCGAAGCGAGTGAGTGAAGGCAGATAGCACGGCGCTACACTTCTCTTATCCAGCATGTCACGGAGGGAAGCCGCGTGGAAAGAAGTGGAGGAGGAAAAGAGAGATTTCTCTTCGTATGTTAGCTGCTGCATTAATCTGTGTTGGACTAACTGGCCTTGTTGGGGAGATAATGTGACGGCAGGGGTCAGTGCAGAGACGGAAAAAATCAATCCGAAGTAAAAGGGGAAAAAAAACAGATTACTGTATTGATTCTCGCTGAGAACAGTGTTAAGACACTAGTCTATGTTAGGGAGACTGGAGAGAGAACTTATTCAGGAAGTCTATTTTTCTAACACGTACAGGCATCATACCTGAACTCGCTGGCATTTTAATCCATTATTCATCTTATATACGCGCGTTTTAATCCAACGCATTATGAACATTTATTTATTGTTATGGTCCTCTAATGCCAGCTCCAGGTGCTGTCTCTCCTCCAGCTGCGGTCTCATCCCCCTCAGCTCTCTATGTGACCTGGGCACCTCCAGGAAGGTACAGTGAAACCCAGCGCACACGCTACAACGAGGACAGTCACATGTGCTCCACCTGATTAGGCTCAACTTGTTGTTTAAGATCATAATATGAGCCTCATTTCACTTTTTCTTCTAATAATAGGCCCAACGGAGGTATTACAGAGTACCTCCTCTATCACAACAACCAAATGGTCTACTGGGGGAAAGAAAGACAACACAACATCACTGGTAAAGAGCGTGTGTGTGTGTGTGTGTGTGGTTTGGATGTGCGTGCTGCAGTGTAGCTGTGACTATGGAGAAATGACGCCTCGGTGTAAAGAGAAGGGAAAGACTGAAGACAGCAATATGGAGTGGGGGGGGGGGGGGGGATTAGCATTTGAAGGAGGAAAGAGCATCTCAGTCCTTACCAGGGGAATAGCACTTTGAAAAAGAGCGCAAAACACACAGGCACACAAAGATGAAGCAGCAGAGAGACATAAAGAACACGCAAACACACAATTTGCTTTGAAAGCTTTTGCTGAAGAGAGAGTTGTAGAAGGTATGAAACACGTGTCACACCGCTGAGACCAGAGTCCTGCACCGTGATGCAAATCGATACACACCGAAACACAGAAACACACAGACTCTCAATAGAACATGTGCAGACGCACACAGACTCACATGTGCAGGACAGTCGTTCGGTTTTTCTTACACTCAGTCAACATGGCTGCGCGCGCGTGCGGGAGCACATGTCTTCCATGCTGCGTTAATAATTCCAAGTGTCTGATGTTCACAGTGATTGGAGGGATTATGGACGCAGTAATTATACAGTATGTGCTGGGACAGATTGTGTTACAGAGAGTGAGACTGCGGGACAGATGGAGACTATAGCTCGGTGGCAGAAACAAATGCAGCTGCTCGACAACCAATGAAGAGTAAAGATGGGGTTAAATTCTAGACTCATTTTAAGAACGGGCTCTCGTGTGTTTCTCTCTCAGGTCTTGGTGTGTACTCCACCCATGTCGTCGTCCTGAGCGCGTGCACTTTTGCCGGATGCACCAATAGTTCACAAGTGACGATGCTGACCGCTCAGCTTCCACCTGGGCCTTTACAAGCACCAAATCTCACCCAGCTGGACTCACGGACCGTCCTCGTGGAGTAAGTACAGGGGCACACTCACACAGTAACCAGGGTACAGCCTTTATCTGTGCGTTGTTTCTGTGTGAAGACATGTGGAGGGATGCAGTTGTGTTTACTGTGCAGAGTATTCTCCTGCACGTGACCCTTCACCTGTAGAGAGGCGACAGAGGAAGATGTATATCTCTGCACCTTCTCCATCTGGTTCATGTGCACATGTTCCCGGTTCATGCGTCTGTGTGCGTTAAAGCCATTAGTGTCCTGACTGTCACTTACTGTGGGACTCACGGCAGGAGGGCTCAGTGCCGCTCATGCGCACACAAACGCACACAGACATGTCGAGACGAAGGCAGTGATTCCTGATGAGCCGCCTCATAGCAACATGAATTTGATGTCTTTAATAAAGCGGTCAGAGATTAGAGAGTCCTGCTGAACAGGGGAGTGTATCATTAGACTTTTTTCCAGCCAGATATTCACCAGCTGTGAGAAGTCTGCTTATTGCCTTGTTAGCATATTGGTAATAGGCAAAGGGTGAGAGTTCATACTTGGTCAATACTTCCGTGAGAATGGCTGAGAAAGAACTGTGGAAACACTCTGAAGACAGACGACGTGGACGAGCGAGAGAAGAAGCGCGCGCGTGCGTGTGTGTGTGTTTGTGTGCGTGTGTGTGTGTGAGAGAGAAACAGCATCAGCAGGTCTTTGCTCCGCCTTCGCCTGACGCTGTCTGACATTAAAGCATTTCTTCACACACTAACACACGACATGTTCTCCTGCACGGGAACAATCTAAACTCACAGAAGTTGTGCGTTTGCTGACATCTGTTTCCAGTCTTGTAATTTACTGATCAGTTGCACAAACACTGGAGAGACTTGCAGGGAGGACCGAGGCAGCGTCGCGAGCGCAGGGGTTTTCGATGTGAGAAAGGTCCCGTCTGCTGAAACCTGGTTTTCAGAAACCATTACTGCAGTGACTTATGATACATATTATTCGACTCCTCTTTGATTCAGTTTTTCAAAAGTGGACATGCATCAACCTGCCAATCGAAAGCGCATAAATCTTATAATAAATGTGATAGATTAGCCACGGTGGCTAATTGTGTGCTAACACACACTCATCAGTCATTCAAAAACTGGCCTTTAATGGAAGGACCCGCGAAAGGAATCCATCACTTTTTAAAATGGCCTCCCAGTGCTACCGTGCCAGGAGGGCTGGCGTACTCTCTGGGATCTGTGATAATAGCAGGAAACGTTGGATAGTTTTAGAGTGAACTGTTTCTATTGACAGTTCCTTCAGCCAGCCCCCCTCCCCACCCCCCTCTCTGTTGGGGATGACCTTCCAGTTCTAAAAATAGAAAAGGAGACACTTGTATCTGACAAAGGAAACTGTGTGTGTG